>JAURVB010013481.1:0-62104 GCA_033002965.1 Piper betle | reverse complement strand
GCGATTCCGGCGTCACGGCGGCCCGATTGGGGCCGGACTTGGTCGGGGCAGCATGGCGACGGCGTCGCCGAGCTGGGCGGCGTCGGTCGACGGCCGGGCGGCGCCGACAGCGGCGGCGGTGGCGCGCGAACAGGGGCGGCGCGGCACGTTTTGGGGAAGAAAAGGTCGGGGAAGAGGAAGAAAAGGCTGGTGGCAGTTTCGTAAATAATACTTGACTCGTCTCCGGCTCGAGTCAAGTATAATAACTAAGTCGTATTAAATCCTAAAAAATTCATAAAAATCGGAAAAATCCCGTAAAATCAAACAACACACAAAAAATCATAATGATATGTTCTAGAACTATCAACCCACCCAGACTGCCCGAACGCGTCCTAACGCGGTAAACGGCCTAATACTAATTTTACGATCCATTATATATAAAAATAATAAAAAAATTACTGGCATACTCTCATATATCTGATAACTCATTCTGTTCTGCTGTGTTCATGACGTTATCATCATATACTTGGGTACGCATGACCCTCATAGCTCATACACGCGACTGGCATTGGCTCGGTACACGTGTCCTGAAACTGACTCAACTCGAAAAAATAACGGTCGACCCGACCGGTTCTGAATATAAAACCCTAACTCGAATCGTGGGTTTTACAGCCTCGCATACCCCGGACGTAGCCTTTTTATGGGGAGGCTATCACTGCACTCCAGTGCCAATGCCTTGCACACCCGGCCGTAGCCTTTTTGTGGGGCGGCTATCACTGCACTCAGGTGATTGCTATGCCCTGTTTGTCGGGAAGCTCTCACTACCAATCCTAGTGCCAGTGCCTCACACACCCCGGCCGTAGCCTTTTTATGGGGCGGCTATCACTGCACTCTAGTGCCAGTGCCTCACACACCCCGGCCGTAGCCTTTTTATGGGGTGGCTATCACTGCACTCCAGTGCGATGGAGGAATCGTTGTGCCTCACTTACCCCGGCCGTAGCCTTTTTATGGGGTGGCTATCACTACTCCCAAACAATGTCGATGCATCACAAAATTCACGCACATAACACGACCCAGTGTCGGACTGAGTCAATTCATTGACCCCAGTTGCACTTGGTGCATGGTAGTCGAATCTGGGCTCAGGCCCACCTAGGCTACCAATAAGGAAAATACGATGTTCTACCTATTATACGTACCTGATTTGTGATTATGTCTGACTGTGACCCGTGAACCCTAATACAGTAATTGGGAGGTCGCTTGGGACGGAGATGAGGGATGAAATACTCACACAGTAATGGGGAGGTCGCCTGGGACGGAGATGAGGAATGAAATACTCCCTCCTCCTGCATATATATACACTTCAACCATTCCCTCCATTAAATTCTCATACCCCATCGTCCATTGGTATTTCCTAGGTTCAACGCCCCCTTCATTAAATTCTCACACCCCATCATCCATTGGTATTTCCTAGGTTCAACGACCCCTTCTCCTTTTATAAAGAATAAATGACGGCTAGGGTTTGTGGAAGCACCCTTTCACCATAATTCCTTTAACCGGGTAATTGGGTAATTAGCACGGTTCACTTAACCTTTTCACTCAACCTCTTAAATGGTTTGGTTTACTTAAATGGTTAAATGGATAATTAATGTGTTCGACTCGACTGATTCAACTAGAATTGTTCGATTAGAAATTACTTTTCAATTTAACCGGGTAATTCATACTTAACCAGCTAATGAAAAATTTTTTTCCGGGTCTTTACATCAACTCTACCCGCGCCCAAGGCTGCAATCCAGACACAAAGTTGAAAAGTTTATCACTTTCTGACATGTCCTATATATCCAAAGAAATGAGCTGAACTGCTTGACGTATTCTCGCACTGTTCCAGTCTGTTGAAGCTTCTTCAAAGCCTCCCTCACCACCCAAATAGTATTGGTTCGCAAAACTGACTCCTGAGTTCATCCCTCATACTCTCCCAAGTCTCAATCTTAGGACGTCCCACCTTCTCGTCATCCTCAGTGCATGTTTTCCACCATAACTTGGCCTCACCGGTTAGAAACATACTAGCCATTGAGACTTGCTTATGAGCAGGAATCTTAATAGCTCAAAAATACTCCTACATCTCCTAGATGAAATTCTCCAGATCTTTTGCTGATTGGACTCCACTGAATTTCGTTGGCTTCGGCACCTTAAGCGTGCCTTGGATTTTGGCTACCTAGTTAGCAACAAAGTACGGAGGCGGGTTGAGTACCGCTCACTTCAGAAGAGCCAAATCTGAATGTATTTCCTCCAAACCTGCCCTGAGATTTTCCAAGATCTTAGCCATTCCATTACACGCACACTGGTGGATTCAAGCTGATCAGCAACCCTTTCCATTTCCTCAGTTAGGGTTTGCATCCGATCAAACACCGTGTGAGTATTACCATCACCATTGGCCAGCCCTCAAACCAACACCTCCAGCCGTGTCACCCTCTCCCTAAGAGCATCACTCAGCCATGTATCCATGTGATCGTACCAATGAAGATCTTTGACTATGAATTGTTCCTCAACTACCCGTAAAACTTTGGCTCTGATACCTCCGTCATGGGGCTGATTCTAGGACCCAAAATTGTCGATCCCAATCAGTCCTCTCACCACAAGAAAACTCAGCCTAACACCAAGTACACTAGATAGAACAATCAGAAGCCCATGACACAACACTAACCTTTGTGCTCGGCCACCTCACAACACCAAGGTTTACTAGTTTCGATCCCAGCAAATCTCTGTCCCTGATATTGCTACTCCAATCAACCCTTCGCTTTAATTAATTAAGTTGTTAGATTAAATTATTAAAAATAATTTATATTATTCTAATTCAAAAATATTTCTAATAAAATTATTTTAAATTATTCAACTCAATAAGTTTCGAACTTTATTTATTTTCATGATGCTACTTTGGTTAAATGCTTGTGATTTTTACCTAATTATAATTTAATAACCCATTTTCTACCTTAATGACTCATTATTAAAATAATCACTTTATTTACCTAATATTAAATTTAATATGGTACAGGTAAAATATTTATTTATTAATTACTTATAATCCACCAATTTAATTAAATCATTTGTATTACGCCGATTAATTATCGACCGTTTATCATTACCGTATTTTCTTATTACTTATTTCCATGTCGATTTCAACAAATAATTAATTAGTTTAGTAACTTTACCCATACCCCCATTAAAATGATTATTTTTAAAGATTTATTATGCGTTAGTATTATTTTCTTAACTCAAAGTCGGTATCAAGTCAACCCATATTTACAAAATTGCCCATCTTCTTCTTCCCCAACATTCTTCTCTTCTCTAGCTTCATCTTTCCCCAAAAACAGCCCACTTCCTTCTTCTCCAACCCTTATCTTGGCACCTAACCCAAATTCATGTCCTCCATCCACTTCAATCTTCTCCAGCAACCCCATTTGAGACCGAAGATTCATGATTTACAGCAGCTATCCAAGGCGAGCATGTCCTGCACTATGAAGCCCGACTCCTGGTCCGTTCTTCTTCTCCCAGCCTCAAGACCCTCTTTTCTTGCACCTTGCTCCAATTCAGACGTTTCACGACCTCAGGCCGGCCTCAAAACAGTAAGGATCAGCCATCTTTGGATAATGCATGGAGTATGGTCGTTCTCCCTACTTCTACATTTTGCCGCCATAAATTCCGGCGAGAAGGTCGTCCGCTTTGGACTATTCTGGCGGCCTGAACTATTGTGATGGAACCCATGATGTTGTCAACGAAGAACAACCAATGTCTACCCTCTGAAGCATCCATTACAGCAACAATTTCAAAGGATCGCCATTACCTTCATCCCCCTTGCAATTCCGCCCACAACCAGCTGTAATTCCACCACCACTTGGAAACCATGGATACGGCGAGCCCTCCCTTCGACCCAGCAGCAAGAGACGACGTCAGGGTGTGAGGGACTGCCTTGCAATTGTTCTTACGGTCGCCCATGTTGCCAAAGTTTTAGACTACTCGGCCATGGAAGAGGAGAACCAGGCGGCTAAGGTGAGGAAGACGCCCCTACACCCGTTTGTGAAAAATGATGTCATCTTTCAAAATTTATAAAAATGAAAATGATGGCTAAGATATGTTAAAACACCCCTATACCCGTATTTCATTTGACCGGGTAACTACTAAAATTGATAAATAACTAACTGGGTAGAGAATATAATACGTTCAGTCCTTCCCAGACTGTGTTCTGGTCCTTTCCGGACCACGTTTGCTTCTAATTATTATTATTATTATTATTATTATCATTATTCACAATCTTTACAATCTCCCCAACTTAGAAATATTTCGTCCCCAAAATATTATAATGGCAACAGGAACCATCAAGATTCCAGGACAATCACAATTAATTATTTATTCGGTGTCGGTTCACGCTACTACAATCATAAGAAATCTTATGTCATGAATAGGCTAGGGTATTTCCTTGCTATTTCTTGTTCAGTCTCCTAAAGGAATTTCCTTGTTCCTGAGTGTCTTTAATTCTCTTGCCAAGATGTGGATCAGCTTTTCCTCGTAGGTTAAATCTGATTGTAGCTCTAAGTCTTTAAAATTTATGATGATATGATCTTCATCTCGTACATATTTTTTAGCATTGACACATGGAAAACATTGTGTACTCCAACGAGGCTTGGTGGCAATGCTAATCTATATGAACAATTTTCAACTTGATCCAGGATTGGAAACACTCCTATTAATCTTGGCTTCAACTTCCCCGATATTTTAAATCTGATCACCCCTTCATAGAAGATGTCTTTAGTACACAAACTCCCCAACTTGAAACTCTAGGTTCTTCCTTCGAATATCAGCATAACTCTTTTGTCTATCTTGAGCTGCCTTAGGAATTTGCTGAATGAGTTTCACCTTTTCAGTTGCTTCTCCCACTATCTCTGGTCTGACTATAACTGCTTCGGTAGACTCCAGCCAGCACGATAGAGATCTGCATGGCCTATTGTTACGGGGTTTAGCTCGCGGGACGGTCGAGAGCTAGGGTTTGGTGGTTCTTCCTAGCATTCCCGTGTCCAAGTCGGGTAGGGTGCTATCAGAGTGGGGAACAATCTACCGAGCATATTTTCGTGTTAGTGTGAAGTGCATCGTGGTGCATGGGGTCTATTGAGCGAGTTGCTGTACTGGGCGAGATATCGGGCAGTACCGATAGCAGTTGGGTAGCTGGACATGATCGGTAACGAGTACCGAGCACCGCTACCGTGTACTTGAGCTATAGGAAATGGTCCAAGACTGTGGGATAATTACTTCATGCATTGTCATTTGAAAATAAGTTCCTTTGAGTTAGAAATGCTAGACTTATTTACTTCATATTATTCATGTAACCTTTTGAGTAACAGCTAATCCGGTTAGGATTGGTTGTTAGTGAGTTGGGTTTTGTTAAATTTTGAGTAACACCCTGCCAGCAAGGCCCACAATATCGTGAAAAATGGCGGGTCGTTACAATAGCAGTTGGGTAGCGGACATGATTGGTAATGAGTACCTAGCACCGCTACCGTGTACTGGCGTGGTGTGGGTTCCAGGTGTGTGACGGGTCAGGCGCAGCCGGGACGTTCTACCGAGCATCATGTGCGGATAGAAGTTGCGGGTTCCGGATGTGTAGGGTGCTAGTGACCGAGAACCACTGACCGAGCGTGCTAGGCGCCAGGGCCGGGTAGTACCGTGCGACATGTGGTAGTCACGGGTGGACAGGTGTGCGAGTGGCCGAGCCAAGGTGCGGTAGGGGTTATTGTGCACGCGCATGGGTGCTGTGGAACAGACAGACCAGGGTTCAGTATTGGGGTCACTGGGTCTAGCCAGGCGACCGTGCCACATGCAAGAAGTTGATGAGGCATTTGCGCCACACCCAAGGGTGGGTCTTTCCGGTAATTCTGCTGGAACACCAAGGGGTGGATGACAAGGCTTGGAGGATAGGAGCCGTTGATCAAGACTTCGATGGTGAGGATGGAAGCTGATGAGGTGTCACACTAAGGCCAGGATGTCTATATAAGGACGTGCCATCCTTATGTAGGGATTAGACAAGAAGAGAACAACAAGAGAAGTGTGTGTGAGTGATCTTAGTGGAGGAGAAAAACTTGGCCAGGCAAGGGGATGCCTTGGGGTTACTGCAGTCAAGCCAAGGGGCGGTCTGGAACTTCGGGGGGACTACCGGGATAGTCGACGTCTGCCTTTTAGGGTCAAGGCTCACATACCAGTTGTTTGGCAACCCTGCGTGGTGAACCGAGGGTTGGGTGAAGTCCTGTCGAGTGAGCGTCGAGAGGCACGGTCGTGGGGTTTGCATGTCCACGACCGGCAAGTAGTCTAGGGCCACTTGTATATCCTGTATTCATACTAGTAGAATAGAGGTTGGGACAAGTTCCCGTAATATTGTGGGTGCGTCGAGTTTGGGTACCGAGGACTAGATCGGTGATTCCGAGATGTGGTCGTGCTGGTGAGTGAGTGACCGGTATTGGGACGCGTAGTCACTACAGCTTGGTGATCGGTGTGTGTGTTCGGTACAATCACTGGTAGCCTGATACCGGTACTAGTGGCGCCAGTAGCTGGGTGCAGTACCGGGACTGGGTTTGTGCAGTATTTGCTAGTGGGTGGTCCGAGACCGCTGTGCACCACAGCACATTGGTGTGTGCGGAGGTGGTGTAGGCTGGTGTTTCTAGGGAGGGAAACATGCCGCACAGAGGCAGTTAGGGAGAAAAATTTAACCCTTAAGTTGACCCCTGTGACATCTACCATATAAGGCTTCAAATGGTGCCATCCCTATACTGGCTTGGTAAGAGTTATTGTAGGTGAATTCAGCCAAGGCTAAGTGTTTCTCCCAGTCACCTCCCCAGTCAAGAATGCAAGCTCTTAACAAATCTTCCAAAGTTTGAATAGTCCTCTCACTCTGACCATCAGTTTGGGGATGATATGCTGTACTCAGCTTGATTTGGGTCCCCATGGCTTTTGGAAAGCTTCCCAGAAATGTGAGGTGAATAGGGGATCTCGGTCGGAGACTATCTCCTTTGGAATCCCATGCAACTTGACAATATTGTCAACATACAATCCTGCCAGGTATTCCACCGTCCTCATTGATTTTGTGGGGATGAAGTGAGCTACCTTAGTTAGTCGGTCCACAACTACCTATATGGAGTCATGCTTCTTCTGAGTCCTTGGGAGCTTTGCAATAAAATCGCATGTGACACACTCCCATTTCCAAGTTGGTATTTCTAAAGGTTGCAATAGTCCTCCAGGTAGTTGATGTTGGGCTTTGATCTGTTGGCAAGTCTGACACTTGGAGACAAAATCCACAACATCCCTCTTCATCCCAATCCACCAGTAGGTTCGCTTTAAATCCTGATACATTTTAGTAACTCCAGGGTGTATCGAGAACTTTGAGCGATGAGCCTCCTCCAAGATATTCCGTCTCAGTGCATCATCCTTGGGTACACACAACCTTCCTCTAAATCTGATCACACTATTGGAATCAGCTACAATGTCAGGAATCTTGTCCAACATTTCATTCAGCTCCTCATCACCCATTTGTGCTAGCTTAACACGATCAACTAAATCATTGGAAATAACCAAATTTGCCAGTAATCCTGTTAGTTGCTCCACAGGGTTGATAGCCACCACTTCTGCTGACATGGTCCAAAGTCTAGCTAGCTGCTGACTTTTGTCCACCTTGCCCTTCCGACTCAACGCGTCGGCTACCACATTCGCTTTCCCTGGATGGTATAAGATTTGGAAGTTGTAGTCCTTCAAATATTCTATCCACCGCCTCTGTCGAAGGTTAAGGTCATTCTGGGTGAAGATATACTTCAAACTCTGGTGGTCAGTGAAGACTTCGAACTGGGCTCCATACAAGTAGTGTCTCCAAATCTTCAGGGCAAAAACCACTGCTGCCAGTTCCAAGTCATGGGTTGCATAATTTTGCTCATGAATCTTCAATTGACGAGAGGCATAGGCCACCACTTTACCTTCTTGCATAAGGACACATCCTAAACCCAACAGAGATGCATCACTGAAGACTACGAATCCTTCATTACCATTTGGCAGTGTCAAGACTGGTGCAGTTGTTAGACTCTTCTTCAGAGACTGGAAACTCTCCTCACACTTACTACTCCATTCAAACTTGACTCCCTTCCTTGTGAGTTTGGTCATCGGCGATGCTACTAAGGAGAAGTCTTTAATGAATTTCCTGTAGTAACCCGCTAAACCAAGGAAGCTTCTGATGTCAGTGACTGACTTGGGTTGTGGCCAATCAGTGACTGCTTTCACTTTTGATGGATCCACTGCAACTCCGGCCTTTGAGATAATATGACCAAGGAAGTTTACCTCCTTCAACCAGAAGTCACACTTTGAGAGCTTGGCGAACAGTTGATTTTCTCTCAGAACTTGAAGAGTAATGGACAGGTGCTTCACATGCTCTTCTTCATTATTTGAATAGACCAGAATGTCGTCCACAAACACGATAATAAACTTGTCCAAGTATGCGTGAAATACTGTGTTCATGAGTGACATAAAGGCCGCTGGTGCATTTGTTAGACCAAAAGGCATGACCAGAAACTCATAATGTCCATACCGAGTTCGGAAAGCCATTTTCTGTATGTCTGACTCCTTTACTCGCAACTGGTGATAACCAGACCGCAAGTCTATCTTAGAAAATACTCCGGCTATTTTTAGCTGATCAAACAAGTCATCAATCCTCGGTAAGGGGTACCGATTCTTGACTGTCACTTGATTGAGTTTGTCGATAGTCAATACACAGCCGAAGTGATCCATCTTTCTTCTTCACAAAAAGAACAGGGGCTCCCCAGGGTGAAGTACTTGGTCGGATGAAACCTACCTGCAACAACTCTTCTAGTTGACTCTTTAACTCCTTGAGTTCTGCTGGAGCCATGCGGTATGGTGCTTTAGAAATTGGTGTTGTTCCAGGTGCTAGGTCAATGGCGAACTCCACTGCCCGCTTAGGAGGTAACCCTAGAAGTTCGTCTGGGAATACATCGGGAAACTCTGCTACCACAGGAATCATGGACAACTCTTTGGGTTTTGACTCAGACTCAACTAAGTTAGCCAAAAGGCTTTACAACCCTCACCAAACAATGGGCAGTCGAGTTGTTTGGTTAGGATAGCTGCCACAAATTCTGCCCACGTGATGGAAGAAATCTCACGTCGATGGAATGTGGTTTTTTTCCATGGATTTCCACCAGTAAGATGCTTCCTCCTAAAGCATGCATGTTGCCAACCTCACTTGATGGCGGTGGGGCACAGACAGAGCCCTAAACGCTTTTTCGGTAATGTCTATCCAGCTCTCCGCCTTCATTGGATCGATCCCTCCAATAAATACTTCAGCTCCATTCTTCCTGAACTTTTCCACAGTGTAACGGTCACTATCATCAACAGCTGGCGGCACCACTTGTCGGACTACCAGTGGCACTGGGTTTGGATGCTCCCCTTGCTCGCCCGGGTCTGCTAACCCTGCCCGCCCTTGGGCACTTCCCTGACCACCATCCGGGGTGATTCTGGGACCCGCTGCTGAGTTTGAGGCTCCATTCCCTGCTACCACTCCCGGTAACCGCTGAACAATATTTTGAACCACAGAATTTGTATTTTCTGAAGCCTGCGCCAGTCCCTGTATGGCCGTCAGGATCTGGGCCAATACATTCTCTGTGTTCGAATTTGACTGAGTAGATCGGTTTGACTGTCTACGAGTGCCTGCCATCTGAAACATCGAACCATCATGGTTCATTAATATGTTCTTTTTCAGTTATGACTTAGGTTTATTAGCGAATGAATTTGTTAATTCAATAACACAACACAGTGGGAAAAGATAATTATTGGACTTTTCAACAAGGTACTTGAGTCATAATTATGTGAGCTTGTGGGAAACCGGGCTCTGATACCACATGTAACGACCCGCCCGAACCGGACCGGGTGTTACCTAAAAATATAATTGATGTAACGATAATATTCCAGAACATGAATTGACAAATAACTGGAAATTTATAATCATAAAAATCATGTTCTCTAAAATATAAAATAACCATCCCACAGTCTCGGACCATTTCCCATAGCCACATTTATAACACAAGAGAATAATAAGGAAGTCCAATTTTTATTATCAATTCACCAATGTAAAGACCCGGAAAAAAAATGATAATAATAATAATATAAATAATAATAATAATAAATATGTTCGTCGCAGTGGGATAGAATGTTGGAAAATTTATTTTCTTTTTTCATACAAATTATTACCGGCAACCGGTTAACTGTGAATTACCCGGTTAAGTGAAAAGTATTTTAACAAGCTAATTATTGTTTAATGGGTCAAGCAGAATCAAACCGTTTAAACACTAAAGTGAAGCATATCGATTACCTGGTTACTCGATTAAGTGAAATACGGGCGAAGTAAGTTTTCACAAACCCTAGCCTTCATGACATTATATAAAGAGAAGGGGAGGGCGTCATCCACATAATTTCTCTTCAGACACACTCCGGCTTCCTCCTTCGCTCGGGTAATTCTTCTTCCTTTCCACTTCTTAATTACATAAATACACATGCTCAAATGGATAATAAGCATGATAAACATAAAATGAAAATCTGAAATCAACGAAGAGAAGGGGAACACAAGGAGGTCATCCTGATGTTTTGCAACAGCAACAATGCCATCTTCCATCCTTGTGAGTTGGGTTGACGATGGGTGAAAGTAGGGAGTGCTACCAGCGGTGCTGCTAGCCGGACGGAGTCACCTTGGGTGGCCGAGTTAGACCATCGAGGAGGGATGCAAATCAGGAAAGTGAAGGGAGACCAGGTCGGTGTTGCCATGGGTGGTGTTGCTAGCCAGACGTGGATCCGCCATAGAAAGTGCGGACTGGTCGTCACCTGGGGTGGTGCTTGGTCGTCACCTTGATGGGGCAGGACATGGTCGCCATGGCGGCTGGTCGGCCACCATGAATGGTGAAATTAAGGTCCCCATTAGGGTGTACTCTGAGTTCCATGAGATAGCAGCGGATAAAGATTGGATCTTTGGGGTTTTCCAAACGGATAGAAAGATGGGGTCTGAAATTGAGTGGAAGGAAAGAAGACATGCTGGTTTTGCGTCCGAAGAAGGAGAAGGTTTGGGAAAGAGAAGGACGCCAGGGGAAGAAGAATGGTAGTTTTGTAAATATGGGATGACTCGATACGGTAGAGTTAAAACATAAATTACAAATAACTGTACTAGTGACATCCTTAAATTAGGATAATACAAATCAGTTAAATAATATACTAATACTAGTAATTAAGTATTGAGTATGGTTAATAGTTAAATTATTAACTTGTAAATGAAGGTTTTATTTGGGATATTTTATTGGAAATGTGAAAGAAAAGGACTTAATTGATTATATCATATTGATAATAAATTATCATTGGACTTATTGGAAATTAAATAATTAATGAAGTCTAGCATGATATATTTTATATCTTCAAAATGGATAGTTATACTAGTCTTGTAGCTGCATGTAGGTTCATGCAAATCAAATTATGCTAATGTATAATTTTATGCCCTCATTCAGATTAGGGTTAGCGGATTACAGTTAGATGAAATTTCAAGTCAGGTACGTATAATTGGTAAAACATCGTACTTTCCTTGTTGGTAGCCTAGGTCGGCCTAAACCCAGATTCGACCACCATGCACCGAGTGCAACCGGGGTAAAAGAATTCACTCAGTCCGACACGAGGTCGTGTTATGTGTGTAAATTGTGTAATGCATCGACATTGTTTTCGAGTAGTGATAGCCGTCCCACAAAAAGGCTACGACCCGGGTGTGTGAGCCACTAGCACAAGAAGTGGTAGTGAGAGCTTCCCCACAAACGGGGTGTAGCAATCACCTATGTGCAGTGATAGCCTCCCCGTAAAAATGTAACGACCCGCCATTTTTCACGATATTGTGGGCCTAACTGGCTAGGTGTTACTCAAAATTAAAGTAATTATGTCAAACATTTTTTATAAATAATAACATATATAAAGATCCCACAGTCTTGGACCGTTTCCCAGCAGCCACACTTATTTCTCAATTAAATAAAAAAAGGAGTCCTCATATTTATTTTGCTCCATACTCTGGATGTCAATCACCTAATCTCGTATCTGCACACCTGCGGAGGCAATTCCGCGTTAGTGATTACAACACTAAGTAGTATAATAGATAAAACAAAACAAGTACATTCCACTATTTCCTTATGTTTATTTTAATATGCGGTGGAGCGATTCCGCTATACTCCAAAACAATGCGGAGGAGGTATCCGCTGTGATCCGCACACCCCGGCCGTAGCCTTTTTTGTGGGGAGGCTACCACTACCGTCTCCAGTGCCAGTGCCTCGCACACCCCGGCCGTAGCCTTTTTGTGGGGTAGCTATCACTGCACTCGGGTGATTGCTATGCCCCGTTTGTGGGGAAGCTCTCACTACCAATTCTAGTGCCAGTGCCTCGCACACCCCGGCCGTAGCCTTTTTATGGGGAGGCTATCACTGCACTCCAGTGCCAATGCCTTGCACACCCCGGCCGTAGCCTTTTTGTGGGGCGGCTATCACTGCACTCAGGTGATTGCTATGCCCCGTTTGTGGGGAAGCTCTCACTGCCAACTCTAGTGCCAGTGCCTCACACACCCCGGCCGTAGCCTTTTTATGGGGCGGCTATCACTGCACTCCAGTGCCAGTGCCTCACACACCCCGGCCGTAGCCTTTTTATGGGGCGGCTATCACTGCACTCCAGTGCGATGGAGGAATCGCTGTGCCTCACTCACCCCGGCCGTAGCCTTTTTATGGGGTGGCTATCACTACTCCAAAACAATGTCGATGCATTACAAAATTCACGCACATAACACGACCCAGTGTCGGACTGAGTCAATTCATTGACCCCGGTTGCACTCGGTGCATGGTAGTCGAATCTGGGCTCAGGCCGACCTAGGCTACCAACAAGGAAAATACGATGTTCTACCTATTATACGTACCTGATTTGTGATTACGTCTGACTGTGATCCGCTTACCCTAATCTGAATGAGGGCATAAAATTATACATTAGTATAATTTTATTTTGCATGAGCCTACATGCAACTATATGACTGATGTACTATCGATTTTGAAGATATAAAATATATCATGCTGGACTTCATTAATTATTTAATTTCCAGTAAGTTCAATGATAATTTATTATCAATGTGATATAATCTATTAAGTCCTTTTTTTCACATTTCCAATTAACTATCCCAAATAAAACCTTTATTTACTAGTTAATAACTTAATTATTAACCATACTCAATACTTAATTACTAGTATTAGTATGTTCTTTAACTGATTTGTATTATCCTAATTTAAGGATGTCATTAGTACAGTTATTTGTAACTTATCTTTAACTCGACCGTTTCGAGTCATCCCATATTTACAAAACTGCCCTTCTTCTTCCCCGACGTCCTTCTCTTTCCCATACCTTCTTCTTCTTCGCACCCAAAACCAGCATGTCTTCTTTTCCTTCCACCCAATTTCAGACCCCATCTTTTATCTACCCCACTGATCCGATTGGAAAACCCCAAAGATCCAATCTTTATCCGCTGCTATCTCATGAAACTCGGACTACACCCCACATGGGGACCTTAATTTCACCATTCATGGTGGCCGACCAGCAGCCATGGCGACCATGTCCTGCCCCATCAAGGTGACGACCAGAACCACCCCAAGTGACGATCAGTCTGCCCTTTCCATGGCGGATCCACGTCTGGCCAGCAACACCGCTGGGAGCACTCCCTACTTCCAGCACGTCAACCCAACTCACAAGGATGGAAGATGGTGTTGTTGCTGCTGCAAAAACAGCAGGACGTCCTCCTGGTTCTCTTCTTCCCTTGTTGATTTCTTATTTGATTCTTATGTTTATCATGTTTATGATTTATGCAACATGTATATGCATGCAACAAAAGAAAAAGAAAGGAAAAGAAATTACCCGAGCGAAGGTGGAAAACCAGCGTCTATCTAAGGAAGAAAAAGATGTAGATGACGCCCTCCCCTTCTCCTTTTATAAAGAATAAATGACGGCTAGGGTTTGTGGAAGCACCCTTTCACCATAATTCCTTTAACCGGGTAATTGGGTAATTAACACGGTTCACTTAACCTTTTCACTCAACCTCTTAAATGGGCACATGGTATGGTTCACTTAAATGGTTAAATGGATAATTAATGTGTTCGACTCGACCGATTCAACTAGAATCGTCCGATTAGAAATTACTTTTCAATTTAACCGGGTAATTCATACTTAACCAGCTAATGAAATTTTTTTTTCCGGGTCTTTACAATCTCCCCAACTTAGAACTATTTCGTCCCCGAAATATCATAGCATAAATCGGATTTACACGGATTTTATGCTACAAACAGGCTAGGATATTTTCTGGCCATTTCCTGTTCAGTCTCCCATGTCGCTTCTTCTGATCCCTGATTTCTCCATAATACCTTTACCAAAGGGATCTCCTTGCTACGGAGTGTCTTTGTTTCCCTTGCCAAGATTCGAATCGGTTTTTCCTCGTAGGTTAAATCCGATTGTAGCTCTAAATCTGCAAAATTTGTGATAATGTGATTCTCATCTCGTACATATTTCTTTAGCATTGACACATGAAAGACATTGTGTACACCATCAAGGCTTGGTGGTAATGCTAATCTATATGCACAACTTCCGATTCGATCCAAAATTGGAAATGGTCCTATGAATCTTGGCTTCAACTTCCCTGATGTTCTAAATCTGATCACTCCCTTTTTAGGTGAGGTCTTAAGGTAGACGAACTCCCCAACTTGGAATTCTAAGTCCTTCCTTCGAGTATCAGCATAACTTTTCTGCCGATCCTGAGCTGCCTTAAGCCTTTGCTGGATGAGTTGCACCTTTTCAGCTGCTTCTCTCACCATCTCTGGCCCGACTATAACCATCTCTGTAGACTCCAACCAGCATGATGGAGATCGACAAGGCCTACCGTATAAGGCTTCAAACGGTGCCATTCCTATACTGGCTTGGTAAGAGTTATTATAGGTGAATTCAGCCAAGGCTAAGTGTTTCTCCCAATCTCCTCCCCAGTCGAGGATGCAAGCTCTCAACAAATCCTCCAAGGTTTGATTGGTCCTCTCACTCTGACCATCAGTTTGGGGGTGATATGCTGTACTTAACTTGATTTGGGTCCCCATAGCTTTTTGGAAAACTTCCCAAAAATGTGACGTGAATAGGGGATCTCTGTCAGAGACTATCTCCTTCGGAATTCCATGCAGCCTGACAATGTTATTTATGTACAGTTCTGCTAAGTATTCCGCAGTCCTTGTTGATTTTGTGGGGATAAAATGAGCTGCCTTAGTCAAACGGTCCACAACTACCCATATAGAGTCATGTCTCTTCAAAGTCCTTGGGAGTTTAGTAATAAAATCACATGTGACACGCTCCCATTTCCAGGTAGGTATCTCTAAAGGTTGTAATAATCCACCGGGTAGTTGATGTTGGGCTTTGATCAATTGGCACGTCTGACACTTGGAAACAAAATCCACCACATCCCTCTTCATTCCAACCCACCAGTAGGTTCGTTTCAAGTCCTGGTACATCTTTGTAACACCAGGGTGTATTGAGAACCTTGAACGATGAGCTTCTTCCAGAATATCTCGTTTTAATGCATCATTGTTGGGTACACACAATCTCCCTCTAAATCTGATTACACTGTTGGAATCTGCTACAATGTTGGGAGTTTTGTCCAACATTTCATTCAGCTTCTCATCTTCCATTTGTGTTAGCTTAACTCGGTCCACCAATTCATTGGAGATAACCAGGTTCGCCAGTATTCCTGTCATTCGTTCCACCGGGTTAATAGCTACCACCTCAGCTGACATAGCCCAAAGTCTAGCTAGCTGTTGACCCTTGTCCACCTTGCCCTTCCGACTCAACGCGTCGGCTACAACGTTCGCTTTTCCCGGGTGGTATAAAATTTGGAAATCATAGTCCTTCAAGTATTCTATCCACCGTCTCTGTCGAAGGTTAAGGTCATTCTGGGTGAAGATATACTTCAAACTTTGATGGTCGGTGAAAACTTCGAACTGGGCCCCATACAAGTAGTGCCTCCAAATCTTTAGGGCAAAAACTACTGCTGCCAGTTCCAAGTCATGGGTCGCATAATTTTGCTCGTGAATCTTCAATTGGCGAGAGGCGTAAGCCACCACCTTACCATCTTGCATAAGGACGCATCCTAAACCCAACCGAGACGCATCACTGAAGACTACGAATCCTTCATTACCATTTGGTAGGGTCAAGACTGGTGCAGTTGTTAAACTCTTCTTTAGAGACTGGAAACTCTCCTCACACTTACTACTCCATTCAAACCTGACCCCCTTCCTTGTGAGTTTGGTCATCGGCGATGCTACTAAGGAAAAGTCTTTAATGAATTTCCTATAGTAACCCGCCAAACCAAGGAAGCTTCTGATATCAGTGACTGACTTAGGTTGTGGCCAATCAATGACTGCTTTCACTTTTGACGGATCCACTGCAACTCCCGCCTTTGAGACAACATGTCCGAGGAAGTTCACCTCCTTCAGCCAGAAGTCACACTTTGATAATTTGGCGAACAGTTGATTCTCTCTCAAAACTTGAAGAGCAATGGACAAGTGTTTCCCATGGTCCTCCTCATTATTTGAATAGACCAGAATGTCGTCCACAAACACAATAATAAACTTATCCAAGTATTCGTGGAACACCGTGTTCATAAGTGACATAAAGGCCGCTGGTGCATTTGTCAGACCAAAAGGCATAACCAGAAACTCATAATGTCCATAGCGAGTTCGGAAAGCCGTTTTCTGTATGTCAGATTCCTTCACCCGCAGTTGATGATATCCGGACCGCAAGTCTATTTTTGAGAATATTCCGGCTGTTTTCAACTGATCAAATAAATCATCAATCCTCGGTAAGGGGTACCGATTCTTGACTGTCACTTGATTGAGCTGGCGATAGTCAATACACAATCGAAGTGAGCCATCCTTCTTCTTTACAAAAAGAACAGGGGCTCCCCAGGGTGAAGTACTTGGTCGTATGAAGCCTGCCTGCAACAGCTCTTCTAATTGACTCTTTAACTCCTTGAGTTCCGCTGGAGCCATGCGGTATGGTGCTTTAGAAATTGGTGATACTCCCGGTGCTAGGTCAATGACAAACTCCACTGCCCGCTTAGGAGGTAACCCTGGAAGTTCACCTGGAAATACGTCCGGAAATTCTGCTACCACCGGAATCATGGACAACTCTTTGGGTTTGGACTCAGGCTCCTCTAGAGTTGCCGAAAAAACTTTACAACCCTCACCAAACCACTCAGTTGCCTCACTAACCGACACAATACAAGAGGATGGATCATTCCATGACCCTTGGAAAATGACCCCCATCTCACAATTACAAGGTTTAGTCAATACTCTCCTCCCTTTACAGTCGAGAAAAGCCTGGTGTGCAGACAACCAGTCCATTCCCAACAGTACATCAAAGCCTATTATCCCATAGACAATGAAATTCCACACATAGGGTTTCCCTTGTATATCCAAGGATAGGTTAGTCACTCCTAACGTTGTGACCTCCCCTTCTCCCGTTGCGGTGGTGACCCTATAAGTCTTAGGTAATGTAGACGTTTGGAGTCCTAAACTCTTAACTAATCGGGATGATAGGAACGAATGCGTACACCCCGAGTCAAATAAAACATCCACACTAACACTTTGAATCAGAATTTTACCTCGAACTGTGTGGTCCTCGTTCTCAGCGTCCTCGACTTCGACTGCAAAAAGTTTCGCCTTCCCTTTGTCCACTGGTTTTGCAGGTGCTGGGTAGCGATTAGGAGCTGGTGTCTTCTCCTTTTCAGGTTGCTCCTGTTGTTGCTTCAGGGGCTGACGACACTCGTTTTGCAAGTGTCCCGTCCTTCCGCAATTGTAGCACCGACGGGGCTCCCTGCATGGCCCTGAATGCATCTTGTTGCAATTTTTACATAGTCGATACGGAATCTCCTGAAACTTCCTTTTTCGGTTCCCATCGACATTCCGTTGATAGTTCTGCTGCTGGTGTTCTTCAGACCTGTTTTTGCTACTACCCTGGTTGGCATTCTTATGTTGCATAGTAGCCTTCCCCTGTTTCTGTGCACGGACATAGTCGTACACCAACTCATGAGTAGTGGCTGCTTCAATCACTTCGGTTATAGTGCCTCTTGGCGCCGTAGCTACCCTACTCCTCAATTCTGGCTTCAACCCCCAGAAAAATTTGTCTGCTCTGGCCCGGGCAGTTGCCAGACTCCCAGATGCAAATCTCTCCAATTGCAAGAAATTTTTGGCATACTCTCGGACTGAATCATCCTTCTGAGTTAGAGTGGCAAATTCCAGTGCTTTCTTCTGGACAACAGACTCAGGAAAATATTGTCCATTGAAAGCTGTTACAAATTCCGCCCAAGGAATGGACGAAATCTCCCGTTGATGGAACACAGTCTTCTCCATGGACTTCCACCAATAGGATGCTTCCTCCTGAAGCATGCATGTCGCCAACCTCACTTGATGGCGATGAGGCACAGAGAGAGCTCTAAATGCTTTCTCAATAATGTCCAACCAGCTCTCCGCCTTCATTGGATCAGTTCCCCCAATGAATACCTCAGCTCCGTTCTTCCGGAATTTTTCTACAGTGTATCGATCACTGTCATCCCCAACTGGCAGTACCACTTGTCGGACTACCGGTGGCACTGGGTTTGGAAGTTCCCCTCGCTCGCCCGGGTCAGCTATTCCTACCTGCTCTTGGGCGCTCCCCTGATCCCCATTTGGGACGTTACTAGGACCCGCAGCCGAATTTGGAGCTCCATTCCCTATTACCAATCCCGGTAACCTCTGCACCATGTTCTGAACCACAGAACTGGTATTTTCTGAAGCCTGCGCTAGTCCCTGTATGGCCGTCAAAATTTGGCCTAACACACTCTCCAGGTTTGTGTCCGACTGCGCAGCTTGGCTCGACTTCCTTCGGGTGCCTGCCATCTAAAATTTATTCCGTTATGGTTCATTAATTTTTTTTCAATGATTACTTAGGTTTATTAGGGAGTCCACTAATTCCCTAATGACATACCCTATTGGAGAAAAATAAATATTGGACTCTTCAACAAGGTACTTGAGTCATAAGATGTGAGCTTTTGGGAAACCGTGCTCTGATACCACCTGTAACGACCCGCCATTTTTCACGATATTGTGGGCCTAACTGGCTAGGTGTTACTCAAAATTAAAGTAATTATGTCAAACATTTTTTATAAATAATAACATATATAAAGATCCCACAGTCTTGGACCGTTTCCCAGCAGCCACACTTATTTCTCAATTAAATAAAAAAAGGAGTCCTCATATTTATTTTGCTCCATACTCTGGATGTCAATCACCTAATCTCGTATCTGCACACCTGCGGAGGCAATTCCGCGTTAGTGATTACAACACTAAGTAGTATAATAGATAAAACAAAACAAGTACATTCCACTATTTCCTTATGTTTATTTTAATATGCGGTGGAGCGATTCCGCTATACTCCAAAACAATGCGGAGGAGGTATCCGCTGTGATCCGCACACCCCGGCCGTAGCCTTTTTGTGGGGAGGCTACCACTACCGTCTCCAGTGCCAGTGCCTCGCACACCCCGGCCGTAGCCTTTTTGTGGGGTAGCTATCACTGCACTCGGGTGATTGCTATGCCCCGTTTGTGGGGAAGCTCTCACTACCAATTCTAGTGCCAGTGCCTCGCACACCCCGGCCGTAGCCTTTTTATGGGGAGGCTATCACTGCACTCCAGTGCCAATGCCTTGCACACCCCGGCCGTAGCCTTTTTGTGGGGCGGCTATCACTGCACTCAGGTGATTGCTATGCCCCGTTTGTGGGGAAGCTCTCACTGCCAACTCTAGTGCCAGTGCCTCACACACCCCGGCCGTAGCCTTTTTATGGGGCGGCTATCACTGCACTCCAGTGCCAGTGCCTCACACACCCTGGCCGTAGCCTTTTTATGGGGCGGCTATCACTGCACTCCAGTGCGATGGAGGAATCGCTGTGCCTCACTCACCCCGGCCGTAGCCTTTTTATGGGGTGGCTATCACTACTCCAAAACAATGTCGATGCATTACAAAATTCACGCACATAACACGACCCAGTGTCGGACTGAGTCAATTCATTGACCCCGGTTGCACTCGGTGCATGGTAGTCGAATCTGGGCTCAGGCCGACCTAGGCTACCAACAAGGAAAATACGATGTTCTACCTATTATACGTACCTGATTTGTGATTACGTCTGACTGTGATCCGCTTACCCTAATCTGAATGAGGGCATAAAATTATACATTAGTATAATTTTATTTTGCATGAGCCTACATGCAACTATATGACTGATGTACTATCGATTTTGAAGATATAAAATATATCATGCTGGACTTCATTAATTATTTAATTTCCAGTAAGTTCAATGATAATTTATTATCAATGTGATATAATCTATTAAGTCCTTTTTTTCACATTTCCAATTAACTATCCCAAATAAAACCTTTATTTACTAGTTAATAACTTAATTATTAACCATACTCAATACTTAATTACTAGTATTAGTATGTTCTTTAACTGATTTGTATTATCCTAATTTAAGGATGTCATTAGTACAGTTATTTGTAACTTATCTTTAACTCGACCGTTTCGAGTCATCCCATATTTACAAAACTGCCCTTCTTCTTCCCCGACGTCCTTCTCTTTCCCATACCTTCTTCTTCTTCGCACCCAAAACCAGCATGTCTTCTTTTCCTTCCACCCAATTTCAGACCCCATCTTTTATCTACCCCACTGATCCGATTGGAAAACCCCAAAGATCCAATCTTTATCCGCTGCTATCTCATGAAACTCGGACTACACCCCACATGGGGACCTTAATTTCACCATTCATGGTGGCCGACCAGCAGCCATGGCGACCATGTCCTGCCCCATCAAGGTGACGACCAGAACCACCCCAAGTGACGATCAGTCTGCCCTTTCCATGGCGGATCCACGTCTGGCCAGCAACACCGCTGGGAGCACTCCCTACTTCCAGCACGTCAACCCAACTCACAAGGATGGAAGATGGTGTTGTTGCTGCTGCAAAAACAGCAGGACGTCCTCCTGGTTCTCTTCTTCCCTTGTTGATTTCTTATTTGATTCTTATGTTTATCATGTTTATGATTTATGCAACATGTATATGCATGCAACAAAAGAAAAAGAAAGGAAAAGAAATTACCCGAGCGAAGGTGGAAAACCAGCGTCTATCTAAGGAAGAAAAAGATGTAGATGACGCCCTCCCCTTCTCCTTTTATAAAGAATAAATGACGGCTAGGGTTTGTGGAAGCACCCTTTCACCATAATTCCTTTAACCGGGTAATTGGGTAATTAACACGGTTCACTTAACCTTTTCACTCAACCTCTTAAATGGGCACATGGTATGGTTCACTTAAATGGTTAAATGGATAATTAATGTGTTCGACTCGACCGATTCAACTAGAATCGTCCGATTAGAAATTACTTTTCAATTTAACCGGGTAATTCATACTTAACCAGCTAATGAAAAAAGTTTTTCTGGGCACTTACAAAAAAGCTACGGCCGGGGTGTGAGACGCTGGCACTAGAAAGTTGGCATGTGAGAGTTTCCCCACAAACAGGGTGTACCAACCGCCTGAGTGCAGTGATAGCCTCCCCATAAAAAGGCTACGGCCGGGGTGTGCAAGGCACTGGCACTGGAGTGCAGTGATAGCCTCCCCATAAAAAGGCTACGGCCGAGGTGTGTGAGGCACTGGCACTAGAATTGGCAGTGAGAGCTTCCCCACAAACGGGGCGTAGCAATCACCTGAGTGCAGTGATAGCTTCCCCACAAAAAGGCTACGGCCGGGGTGTGCGAGGCACTGGCACTGGAGATGGTAGTGGTAGCCTCCCCACAAAAGGGCTACGGCCGGGGTGTGCGGATCACAGCGGATACCTCCTCCGCATTGTTTTGGAGTATAGCGGAATCGCTCCACCGCATATTAAAATGAACATAGGGAAATAGTGGAATGTACTTGACTTGTTTTATCTATTATACTACTTAGTGTTGTAATCACTAACGCGGAATTGCCTCCGCAGGTGTGCAGATACGAAATTAGGTGATTGACAACCAGAGCATGGAGCAAAATAAATATGGGGACTCCCTTTTTTATTTATTTGAGAAATAAGTGTGGCTACTGGGAAACGGTCCAAGACTGTGGGATCTTTATATATGTGTTTGTTAGAAATGCTAGACATATTTGCTAAATTGTGAGTAACACCTAGCCAGCTAGGCCCACAATGTTGTGAAAAATGGCGGGTCGTTACAGGTGGTATCAGAGCCAGGTTTCCCAAAAGCTCACATCTTATGACTCAAGTACCTTGTTGAAGAGTCCAATACTTATCTTTCTCCAATGGGGTATGTCATTAGTGAATTAGTGGACTCACTAACAAACCTAAGTAATCATTGGAAAAAAAAATTTAATGAACCATAACGGAATAAATTTTAGATGGCAGGCACCCGAAGGAAGTCGAGCCAAGCTGCGCAGTCGGACACGAACGTGGAGAGTGTGTTAGGCCAAATTTTGATGGCCATACAGGGACTAGCGCAGGCTTCAGATAATACCAGTTCTGTGGTTCAGAACATAGCGCAGCGATTACCGGGATTGGTAACAGGGAATGGAGCTCCAAATTCGGCTGCGGGTCCTAGTAGCGTCCCAAATGGGGATCAGGGGAGCGCCCAAGAGCGGGTAGGGATAGCTGACCCGGGCGAGCGAGGGGAACTTCCAAACCCAGTGCCACCGGTAGTCCGACAAGTGGTACTGCCAGTTGGGGATGACAGTGATCGATACACTGTAGAAAAATTCCGGAAGAACGGAGCTGAGGTATTCATTGGAGGGACTGATCCAATGAAGGCGGAGAGCTGGATGGACATTACTGAGAAAGCATTTAGAGCTCTCTCTGTGCCTCATCGCCATCAAGTGAGGTTGGCGACATGCATGCTTCAGGAGGAAGCATCTTATTGGTGGAAGTCCATGGAGAAGACTGCGTTCCATCAACGGGAGATTTCGTCCATTCCTTGGGCGGAATTTGTAACAGCTTTCAATGGACAATATTTTCCTGAGTCTGTTGTCCAGAAGAAAGCACTGGAATTTGCCACTCTAACTCAGAGGGATGATTCAGTCCGAGAGTATGCAAAAAATTTCTTGCAATTGGAGAGATTTGCACCTGGGAGTCTGGCAACTGCTCGGGCCAGAGCAGACAAATTTTTCTGGGGGTTGAAGCCAGAATTGAGGAGTAGGGTTGCTACGGCGCCAAGAGGCACTATAACCGAAGTGATTGAGGCAGCCACTACTCATGAGTTGGTGTACGACTATGTCCGTGCACAGAAACAGGGGAAGGCTACTATGCAACATAAGAATGCCAACCAGGGTAGTAGCAAAAACCGGTCTGCAGAACACCAGCAGCAGAACTATCAATGGAATGTCGATGGGAACCGCAAAAGGAAGTTTCAGGAGATTCCGTATCGACTATGTAAAAATTGCAACAAGATGCATTCAGGGCTATGCAGTGAGCCCCGTCGGTGCTACAACTGCGGAAGGACGGGACACCTGCAAAATGAGTGTCGTCAGCCCCTGAAGCAACAACAGGAGCAACCTGAAAAGGAGAAGACACCAGCTCCTAATCGCTACCCAGCACCTGCAAAATCGGTGGACAAAGGGAAGGCGAAACTTTTTGCAGTCGAAATCGAGGACGCTGAGGACGATGACCACACAGTTCGAGGTAAAATTCTGATTCAAAGTGTTAGTGTGGATGTTTTATTTGACTCGGGGTGTACACATTCGTTCCTATCATCCCGATTAGTTAAGAGTTTAGGACTCCAAACGTCTACATTACCCAAGACTTATAGGGTCACTACTGCAACGGGAGACGGGGAAGTCACAACGTTAGGAGTGACTAACCTATCCTTGGATATACAAGGGAAACCCTATGTATGGAATTTCATTGTCTATGGGATAATAGGCTTTGATGTACTGTTGGGAATGGACTGGTTGTCTGCACACCAGGCTTTTCTCGACTGTAAAGGGAGGAGAGTGTTGACGAAACCTTGTAATTGTGAGATGGGGGTCATTTTCCAAGGGTCATGGAATGATCCATCCTCTTGTATTGTGTCGGTTAGTGAGGCAACTGAGTGGTTTGGTGAGGGTTGTAAAGCCTTTTCGGCAACTCTAGAGGAGTCTGAGTCCAAACCCAAAGAGTTGTCCATGATTCCGGTGGTAGCAGAATTTCCGGACGTATTTCCAGGTGAACTTCCAGGGTTACCTCCTAAGCGGGCGGTGGAGTTTGTCATTGACCTAGCACCTGGAGTATCACCAATTTCTAAAGCACCATACCGCATGGCTCCAGCGGAACTCAAGGAGTTAAAGAGTCAATTAGAAGAGCTGTTGCAGGCAGGCTTCATCCGACCAAGTACTTCACCCTGGGGAGCCCCTGTTCTTTTCGTAAAGAAGAAGGATGGCTCACTTCGATTGTGTATTGACTATCGCCAGTTCAATCACTGGTGGCATCAAGAATGGTACGCTTACCGAGGATCGAGATTCAATTGATCAAGTTGAGAACAGTCCAATATTCTGAAGAATAGACTTGCAGTTTGGATATCATCAACTGCAGTGAAGGAATCTGACATCAGAGATGCTTCCACTCGATATGGACTTATGAGTGTCGTTATGCCTGATGGTAAGGTGGTGGCTTACGCCTCTATGCCAATTGAAGATTCACGAGCAAAATTATGCAACCCATGACTTGGAACTGGCAGCAGTTGTGTTTGCTCTGAAAATTTGGAGACACTATTTGTACGGAGCTCAGTTCAAGGTTTTCACCGACCACCAAAGTTTGAAGTATATCTTCACCCAGAATGACCTTAACCTTCGACAGAGGCGGTGGATAGAATACTTGAAGGACTATGATTTCCAAATTTTATACCATCCGGGAAAAGCGAACGTTGTAGCCGACGCGTTGAGTCGGAAGGGCAAGGTGGACAAGGGTCAACAGCTAGCTAGACTTTGGGCTATGTCAGCTGAGGTGGTAGCTATTAACCCGGTGGAACGAATGACAGGACTACTGGCGAACCTGGTTATCTCCAATGAATTGGTGGACCGAGTTAAGCTAACACAAATGGAAGATGAGAAGCTGAATGAAATGTTGGACAAAACTCCCGACATTGTAGCAGATTCCAACAGTGTAATCAGATTTAGAGGGAGGTTGTGTGTACCCAACAATGATGCATTAAAGCGAGATATCCTGGAGGAAGCTCATCGTTCAAGGTTCTCAATACACCCTGGTGTTACAAAGATGTACCAGGACTTAAAACGAACCTACTGGTGGATTGGGATGAAGAGGGATGTGGTGGATTTTGTTTCCAAGTGTCAGACGTGCCAATTGATCAAAGCCCAACATCAACTACCCGGTGGATTATTACAATCTTTAGAGATACCTACCTGGAAATGGGAGCGTGTCACATGTGATTTTATTACTAAACTCCCAAGGACTTTGAAGAGACATGACTCTATATGGGTGGTTGTGGACCGTTTGACTAAGGCAGCTCACTTTATCCCCACAAAATCAACAAGGACGGTGGAATACTTAGCAGAACTGTACATAAATAACATTGTCAGGCTGCATGGAATTCCAAAGGAGATAGTCTCTGACAGAGATCCCCTATTCACGTCACATTTTTGGGAAGTTTTCCAAAAAGCTATGGGGACCCAAATCAAGTTAAGTACAGCATATCACCCCCAAACTGATGGTCAGAGTGAGAGGACCAATCAAACCTTGGAGGATTTGTTGAGAGCTTGCATCCTCGACTGGGGAGGAGATTGGGAGAAACACTTAGCCTTGGCTGAATTCACCTATAATAACTCTTACCAAGCCAGTATAGGAATGGCACCGTTTGAAGCTTTATACGGTAGGCCTTGTCGATCTCCATCATGCTGGTTGGAGTCTACAGAGGTGGTTATAGTCGGGCCAGAGATGGTGAGAGAAGCAGCTGAAAAAGTGCAACTCATCCAGCAAAGGCTTAAGGCAGCTCAGGATCGGCAGAAAAGTTATGCTGACACTCAAAGGAAGGACTTAGAATTCCAAGTTGGGGAGTTCGTCTACCTTAAGACCTCACCTAAAAAGGGAGTGATCAGATTTAGAACATCAGGGAAGTTGAAGCCAAGATTCATAGGACCATTTCCAATTCTGGATCGAATCGGAAGTTGTGCATATAGATTAGCATTACCACCAAGCCTTGATGGTGTACACAATGTCTTTCATGTGTCAATGCTAAAGAAATATGTACGAGATGAGAATCACATTATCACAAATTTTGCAGATTTAGAGCTACAATCGGATTTAACCTACGAGGAAAAACCGATTCGCATCTTGGCAAGGGAAACAAAGACACTCCGTAACAAGGAGATCCCTTTGGTAAAGGTATTATGGAGAAATCAGGGATCAGAAGAAGCTACATGGGAGACTAAACAGGAAATGGCCAGAAAATATCCTAGCCTGTTTGTAGCATAAAATCCGTGTAATTGTTGTAACATGAACTTATACCGGAGATGTACTTAATCATGAATATCCTATTAATGCTATGATATTTCGGGGACGAAATAATTCTAAGTTGGGGAGATTGTAAAGACCCGGAAATAATAATAATAATAATGATAATAATAATAATAATAATAATGTAAATACGTTCGTCACGGTGGGATCGAATGTTGGAAAATTTATTAATTTATTTTCATACAAATTATTTACCGTCAACTGGTTAACTATGAATTACCCGGTTAAGTGAAAAGTATTTTAACCGGTTAATTATTGTTTAATCGTATCAAGCTGGAATCAAACCGTTTAAACAATAAAGTGAATCATATCGATTACCCAGTTACTCGATTAAGTGAAATACGGGCGAAGTAAGTTTTCACAAACCCTAGCCTTCATGACATTATATAAAGAGAAGGGGAGGGCGTCATCCACATAATTTCTCTTCAGACAGACGCCGGCTTCCTCCTTCGCTCGGGTAATTCTTCTTCCTTTCCTCTTCTTAGTTGCATAAATACACATGCTCAAATGGATAATAAGCATGGATAAACATAATAATTAAAATCTGAAATCAACGAAGAGAAGGGGAACACTAGGAGGTCATCCTGATGTTTTGCAGCAGCAACAACGCCATCTTCCATCCTTGTGAGTTGGGTTGACGTGCTGGAAGTAGGAAGTGCTCCCGGCGGTGCTGCTGGCCGGACGGAGTCACCTTGGGTGGCCAAGTCAGACCGTCGAGGAGGGATGCAAGTCAGAAACGCGAAGGGAGACCAGGTCGGTGTTGCCATGGGTGGTGTTGCTGGCCAGACGTGGATCCGCCATGGAAAGTGCAGACTGGTCGTCACCTGGGTGGTGCTGGTCGTCACCTTGATGGGGCAGGACATGGTCGCCATGGCTGCTGGTCGGCCACCATGAATGGTGAAATTAAGGTCCCCATGTAGGGTGTAGTCCGAGTTCCATGAGATAGCAGCGGATAAAGATTGGATCTTTGGGGTTTTCCAATCGGATCAGTGGGGTAGATAGAAGATGGGGTCTGAAATTGGGTGGAAGGAAAAGAAGACATGCTGGTTTTGGGTGCGAAGAAGGAGAAGGTATGGGAAAGAGAAGGACGTCGGGGAAGAAGAATGGTAGTTTTGTAAATATGGGATGACTCGATACGGTCGAGTTAAAAATAAATTACAAATAACTGTACTAGTGACATCCTTAAATTAGGATAATACAAATCAGTTAAAGAATATACTAATACTAGTAATTAAGTATTGAGTATGGTTAATAATTAAATTATTAACTAGTAAATGAAGGTTTTATTTGGGATATTTAATTGGAAATGTGAAGAAAAGGACTTAATTGATTATATCACATTGATAATAAATTATCATTGGACTTACTGGAAATTAAATAATTAATGAAGTCTAGCATGATATATTTTATATCTTCAAAATGGATAGTTATACTAGTCATGTAGTTGCATGTAGGTTCATGCAAATAAAATTATACTAATGTATAATTTTATGCCCTCATTCAGATTAGGGTTAGCGGATCACAGTCAGACGAAATCACAAGTCAGGTACGTATAATAGGTAGAACATCGTACTTTCCTTGTTGGTAGCCTAGGTCGGCCTGAGCCCAGATTCGACCACCATGCACCGAGTGCAACCGGGGTCAAAGAATTGACTCAGTCCGACACGGGGTCGTATTATGTGCGTAAATTGTGTAATGCATCGACATTGTTTTGGAGTAGTGATAGCCGCCCCATAAAAAGGCTACGGCCGGGGTGAGCGAGGCACAGCGATTCCTCCATCGCACTGGAGTGCAGTGATAGCCTCCCCATAAAAGGCTACGGCCGGGTGTGTGAGGCACTGGCACTAGAGTTGGCAGTGAGAGCTTCCCCACAAACGGGGCGTAGCAATCACCTGAGTGCAGTGATAGCCTCCCATAAAAAGGCTACAACTGGGTGTGTGAGGCACTGGCACTAGAGTTGGTAGTGAGAGCTTCCCACAAACGGGGCGTAGCAATCACCTGAGTGCAGTGATAGCTTCCCCATAAAAAGGCTACGGCCGGGGTGTGCAAGGCACTGGCACTGGAGTGCAGTGATAGCCTCCCCATAAAAAGGCTACGGCCGAGGTGTGTGAGGCACTGGCACTAGAGTTGGCAGTGAGAGCTTCCCCACAAACGGGGCGTAGCAATCACCTGAGGTGCAGTGATAGCTTCCCCACAAAAAGGCTACGGCCGGGGGTGTGCGAGGCACTGGCACTAGAGATGGTAGCGGTAGCTGTCACCAGGGGTCAACTTAGGGGTTAAAATTTTCACCCTAACTGCTCTCGTGCGGCGTGTTTCCCTCCCTGGAAACACCAGCTAACACCACCTCCGCACCCACCAATGTGCTGTAGTGCACAGTGGCCTCGGACCTACACTTGCGATTCCGCACAAAACCAGTACCTGTACCACGCCCAGCTACTAGCGCAACTAGTACTGGTATCAGGCTACCAGCGATTTTACCGAACACACACACCAATCACTAAGCCGCAATGACTACGCGTCCCACGTACCGATCACCCATCTCAGTACCAATAGACCTCTAGAATCACAGGTCTAACCCTGGTGGCCAAACACGACGCATACACCACAAGAATTACAGGAACTCTTTCCAACCTCTATTCTTACAACATGAATACAAGATAAATACAAGTAATCCTACTCGAGACTACTTGTCGGTCTGTGGACATGCAAACCCCACGACCGTGCCTCTCGACCCTCACTCGACAGGACTTCACCGAACCCTCGGTTCACCACGCAAGGTTGCCGAACAACTGGTATGTGAGCCTTGACCTAAAGGCGGATGTCGACTACCCCGGTAGTCCCCCTTGAAGTTCCAGACCGCTCCTCAGCCTGGCTGCAGTAACCCCAAGGCATCCCCTTGCCCGGCCAAGTTTCTCTCCTCCACCTAAGATCACTCACACACTTCTCTTGTTGTTCTGATCTCTGCACAAGGATGGCACCTCCTTATATAGACATTGGCTGGACAAAGTGGCACATCACCTTGCTGGATCCTGGCCATCCAATCCCCGATCAATGGCTCAGCATGCTCAATACCAGCAGTCACCTTAGTGATGTTCCAGCACTGCCCTTCACCATTGATCACCTCATCCACGGTCCAAGATGATCTGCCGACATCACCACAACTCTTGGAGTTCCAGCACAATTACTGGAAAGCCCATTGTGCACTCTAGACTGCGTAGTCGACCCTCATGGTTCACCCCGGCTAGACCTGGTGCCGATCCTGCACACAACAGAGCTCCAGACCACTCGAGCACACAGCATCGGCTCCAAACTCACTCGGACCCGGGTGCCCACACATCAACCTCCACACTAGGTAAGTATTGCCCGGTATTTTGATCGATCAATCAGCTGGCACAGGTGGTGGTGCTCGCTCGACACACACAACTGGTTCCCAGCATCCTGCTCAGTCCCCACACGCTACTGCTGCCCATAGGCTCGACCATGGTGCACGGTCACTTGCATGCTCCCGCACCCAGTACTACTCCTGGCATGGCACGACCTCGCATGCGCCTGGTTCCCTACGGCTCGGTACCCGATAGCGGCTCTGTTAGCCCACTACACGCGCCATCGGAACTACGACATTGTGACCGGTCATTGTCCCGGCATGCATGCACGCCCGATAGACGCCGCACCGGTCGGTTCCCAACCTGCACTCCAACATGATGCATGGCTCCGGTAGGTTGCTCCACCACACGAACAACACCAGTTATCCACCTTTGACACAAGATTCGCTAGGGACAACCGCCAAACCCTAACTCTTTACCTTCCCAATGCTAAGCCTGTAACAGTAGCCTCCCCACATAAAGGGCTATGGCCGGGGTGTGCGGATCACAGTGATACCTCCTCCACATTGTTTTTGAGTATAGCGGAATCGCTCCACCGCATATTAAAATGAACATAGGGAAATAGTGGAATGTACTTGACTTATTTTTATTTATTATACTACTTAGTGTTGTAATTACTAACGCGGAATTGCCTCTGCATGTGTTCAGATACGAAATTAGGTGATTGACGACCAGAGCATGGAGCAAAAATAAATATGGGGACTCCCTTTTTACTTATTTGAGAAATAAGTGTGGCTATTGAGAAACGTTCCAAGACTGTGGGATCTTCATATATGTGTTTGTTAGAAATGCAAGGCATATTTGCTAAATTGTGAGTAACACCTAGCCAGCTAGGCCCAACAATGTTGTGAAAAATGGCAGGTCGTTACAACCAACCCAAGTCACTTTTATTCTTTAGTCCAAAGCTGCTCACCTGAGGAGGCAATTCGCATTAGTGACAAAATTAGTGTCGCTTAATAAAATAAAACAAATCAATAAAATCCCCATTATTGTTCCAAGAATCTTTTAGTTGTTATGAGCCTATGCCGAGCTCGTTATATGCTGGGAGGGGTGGCCACCCTATCCAGCTACCAACCCATGCATTCGCACACACGCTACGTGGCCCACGGCTTGTAAGTTACCGATGTTTACCATTAACTCAACCCTCTCGGTATCACAAGTGAATGATGTGCCGTCTTGCACTATTGCGCCCTGTTGCCCCTTTCAGCATGGGGTAAGGTGTTCAATCATATAAGTCTTATTTTACATTTTAAATTAATTCTAAATTATAATAAATACTAACAATTGATAAAATTATTTTTAGCTGATAGACAATTATTTAATTACTATTATTAGGATATTTCCTTTGAGATGATAATTACGTAACCATGATCTTGATGATTTAGTTTACTGGTTATAATTTTCACTCGCTGTCATTATTCATAGCAATTTAGTTAATTAAGTTGATTGATTAAATTATTTAAAATAATTTGTATTATTCTAATTCAAAAATATTTTTCATAAATTTATTTTAAATTATTCAACTCAATATGTTTCGAACTTTATTTATTTTCATGATGCTACTTAAGCTCAATGTCCGTACTGTCTTACCCCATTATAACTTACTAACCTATTTTCTCACCTTAGTGACCTTTTCATTATTAAAATAATCACTTTATTTACCTAATATTAAATTTAATATGGCACAGGTTAAAATATTTTATTTATTAATTACTCATAATCCAACCAATTTAATTAAATCATTTGTATTACGCCGATTAATTATCAACCGTTTCCATCATCACCGCATTTTTCATTACTTATGTCCATGCTGACTTCAATAAACAATTAATTAGTTTAGCAACTCTCACCCATACGCCCATTAAAATGATTATTTTTAAAGATTTATTATGCTTTAAGTATTATTTGTTAACTCAAAGTCGGCATCAAGTCAACCCATTACTAATAAAACGCCCATCTCTTTCTTCCCCAACATTCTTCTCTTCTGAAGCTTCATCTTTTCACCCAAAAACAGCCCACTCTCCTTCTTCTCCAACCCTTATCTTGGCACTCCAACCCAAATTCATGTCTCTCCATCCACTTCAATCCTCTCCAGCAAACCCCATCGGAGACCGAAGATTTACGATTTACAGCAGCTATCCAAGAAGAGCATGTCCTGCACCATGGAGCCTCGATCGCCTGGCTCGTTCTTCTCCCAGCCCTCAAGCGCCTTCCTTCCTTGCACCTTGCTCCAACTCAGACAGCTAATCACCACTGGGGCCAGCCTCAAACAGTAAGGATCAGCCATCTTGGACATTACACGGATCTGCGGTCTTTCTCCCCACCTTCGGGCATTTCGGCCACCATGAATTCCGCACGAAGGTCATCTGCTGTGGATTGTTCCCGAGCAGCCTAGCACTCGCTGTGATGGAACCCATGATGTTAAGTCAACGAAGCAGCCACCACAAGGCTCACCCCTCTAAAGCCTCCATTACAGCATCAGTTTCGCGAGGGATCACCATCACCTTCGTCCCCTGTGCAATCCCACCCACAACCAGCTAAAATTCTGCCACGACTTGGGAACCATGGACACGGCAAAGCTCCTCCCTTTTGGACCCAGCACCAAGAGAGGATGTCGTGGTGTGAGGGGACCGTCTTTCAAGAAAAATTAAGATGAGGGGAGACAGGAAGGATGCCCAGGCAAGGAAGATGCAACCGGCAAGAAAGAGGAGAACCAGGCAGCCAAGGTGAGGAAGACGCCCTATGTGAAAAATGACGTCCCCTTCAAAATTTATAAAATTGAAAATGACGGCTAGGGTATATGAAATCAAACCCCAACGCCTGTATTTTATTTTACCAGGTAAATAATAAAATAGGTAAATAACTAACCAGGTAGAGAATATAATACGTTTGGTCCTTCTCAAACCGTGTTCGGTCCTTTCTGGACCGTGTCTGTGTCCAATTATATTATTATTTTCGTAGTCTTTATAGTATCACTTGTTTGGGCATAGCAAAGTTAATTGTTTAGTTAATTAGCTAGGCGGAGGTAGAATTCTGACATTACACTGTTGAACACACATCCAACTCAGCCTACTTAGTCAATACATGCTAAAAACATGTTGACAGCTGTTCTACTACGTCCAAGGAATCAATTGAAGCTAATATGCACCCCCAAAGGCCGAAATCTTGGTTAAGGACATCGAGTCTATTAGTCTATAGGATGGGTAGCGCTCATGATCATGAATGGTAGCAGCTAGTGGTGTGCTAGTCTGCCAGAACACATGTCGATGTAGACTCATATTTAACCTTAATTCATTTTTTATTATTGTTGCACACACATCATGGTTTCATTGCTAATGCTGAATTTCCTCTGGTGGGGCTTCTAAAATCGGGAGCTATTTGACATTGCTGGTTCGAGGACAATTGAGAGATGCAACATATAATTAGCAATCATTATGTTATTTTGGACTTATTATGTGGTTGTTATTTAACTTGAGAATTATTTTGCTTAGCTTAAAACTCAATATACTATCCATGGGGCATGTTATCTCTATTTTAGGGTAAATACTTTGTTACGTTAAATCTAAAATATTTTGTAATAACATGAAACGTAATTCAATAATGAATATTAATGTCATGTTTAAGTTGCTTCCGCCAAATAATGTCACGTCTAGGGTATGAAGGTGCTGGTCATTACATAGCGCGAACACCATTGAAAGTTGGTAAACTTAAAAATTAGATCGCAGGATCATTTATAAAGTTAACATTAAGAAGCTTAATGCTCATAATCTCAAATGTGAATTTCTTGTGGATTTTTTAATATCATGCCCGTAAATGTGGTGAGCAATTTTACTATTGTCTCCATATGTATTGATCATATTGTGAAATGGTGATTAAGCTATTCAATCGCTCAAGTTAAGGAATGGTAAAGACCAAAGCAAACAAAATTTACTAGTTTGGGAAATAGCTAAACCATTAATTGTGAAGAACTATGGTGTAAAATCAGTTCACTTTCATTGATGGAGATGTTCTAATATTATAAGCATCAACAATGTTTAGTGGGCATGAAGTAGCTACTTTGGTTAGTCTGTTCACAACCAACATATGGAGTCATTGCATCTTCTGAGTTTTGTGATAAATCACATGTAACACTACACCCATTTCAAAGTTAGTATTTCTAAATGTTGCAATAGTCCTCCAGTGTAGTTGATGTTGGGCTTTGGATCTCGTTGGCAAGTCTGGACACTTGGAGACAAAATCTATAACATCCCTTTTTCATCCCAATCCACTACTAGGTTCGCTTTCAATCCTCGATACATTTTAGTAACTCCAGGGTGTATTGGGTACACACAATCTTCCTCTAAATCTCACGACACCATTGGAATCCGCTATCAGTGTCAGGAATCCTGTCCAACATCTCATTCTGCTTCCTCATCACACCACTTTTGCTGAAGCTTAACGTGATCAACTAATTCACTTGAAATGCACCCCAAATTTACTAGCAATCCTGTTAGTTGCTCCACCGCGTTGGTATCTACCACTTCTGCTTACATGGCCCAAAAATAAAGTCTCAGCTTAGCTCCCCCACTTTTTTGTCCACTTCGCCTTTCCGGACTCAACGCGGCCAGCCTGTGAACATCTCACTTTCCTGGATGGTACATAATTTGGAAGTCGTAGTCCTTCAAATATTCTATCCACCGCCACTATCGAAGGTTAAGATCATTCTAGGTGAAGATATACTTCAAACTCTTAGAAGTCAATGAAGACTTTGAACTGCTCCATACAAGTAGCAGCCTCAAATTTTCAAGGCACAAACCACTGGTGCCAGTTCCAAGTCATGGGCGCATAATTTTGAGCCTACGAACTTCAATTGACAAGAGCCATAGGCTAATACTTTACCTCCCTGCATAAGAACACATCCTAAACCCAACAAAGATGCATCATTGAAGACTCATGAATCCTTCAATTACATTTGTAGTGTCAAGACTGGTGCAGTTGTTAGACTCTTCTTTAGAGACTAGAAACTCGTCTCACACCTTACTAGACCATTCAAACTTGACTCCCTTCCTTATGAGTTTGGTCATCGGCCATGCTACTAAGGAAAAATCTTTAACAAATTTCCTCTAGTAACCCACTAAACCAAGGAATCTTCTGATAACAGTAACTGACTTAGGTTGTGGCCAATCAGTGACTACTTTCACTTTTGATGGATCCACTCCACTTCGGCCTTGGAGATAATATGGCCAAGGAAATTTACCTTCGTCAACCAAAAGTCACACTTTGAGAGCTTGACGAACAGTTGATTTTCTTTCAGAACTTGAAGCGTAATGTACAGATGCTTCACATGCTCTTCTTCATTATTTGTATAAACCAGAATGTCGTCCACAAACATGATAATAAACTTGTCCAGGTATGCATGGAATACTGTGTTCATGAATGACATAAAGGCCACTGGTGCATTTGTTAGACCAAAAGGCATAACCAGAAACTCATAATGTCCATACCGTGTTCGGAAAGCCGTTTTCTACATGTCTGACTCCTTTACTCGCAACTGGTGATAACCAAACTGCAAGTCTATCTTAGAAAATATTCCGGCTGTTTTTAGCTGATCAAACAAGTCATCAATCCTCAGTAAGGGGTACCGATTCTTGACTGTCACTTGATTGATTTTTTGATAGTCAGTACATAGCCGAAGTGATCCATCTTTCTTCTTCACAAAAAGAATAGGGGCTCCCCACGGTGAAGTACTTGATCCCTCCGACAAATAGTTCAGCTCCATTCTTCCTGAACTTTTCTATAGTGTAATAATGGTCACTATTATCAATAGCTGAAGCAAGCACCACTTGTCAGACTACTGGTGGCACTGGGTTTAGACGCTCCCCTCGCTCCACTGGAACTCGCCTGACCACCATCTAGGGTGATTCTGGAACTCAGTACTGCCCACCCTTGGGCACTCCCTAACCACCGTATAGGGTGATTCTGGGACTTGCTGTCAAGTTTGAGGCGCTATTCCCTTCTACCACTTCCGGTAACCGTTGAACAATATTTTGAACTACAAAATTTGTATTTTCTCAAGCCGGTGCTAGTCCTGTATGTCTGTCAGGATCTGGACTAACACATTCTTTGTGTTTTAATTTGACTGCACAGATCAGTTTCACTGTCTACGAGTGCCTGCCATTTGAAACGTCGAACCATCATGGTTCATTAATATGTTTTTTTTCCATTTAGGACTTAGGTTTATTAGCGAATAAATTTGTTAAGTCAAAACACAACCCAGTGGGATAAGATAATTATTGGACTTTTCAACAAGGTACTTGAGTCATTTTTTGTCAGCTAGTGGGAAACGTGCTCTGATACCACTTGTAACCATGGTTGCATGAATCGGAATCGGAATCGGTTTTCCAGGGAGTCGGAATCGGAATCGGAATCGGTCTGAATCGGCCAAGAATCGGTTCAGTTGAATCGGTCCAAATTAATTTAATCGGTCATATATAATAATTTGACAATTTATAATATAAATATATTAAAATTGGGTATTGATGTTATTTTGATATTATTCTGTGTATTATAGTTTCTGATATTTTTAAATATTTTTTAAGATTTTTTAAATTATTTAGAATTAATTATTATTTTTGACTCGAGTTAGACTCGAGTCAACTTTTAATTACGAGAATGCCACTCTTTACCCGCTGCCGCCGCCGCCGCGGCCGGTCGGCGGCGAGTCTTGCGGCGGCGATGTCGGAGGATGTTGGCAGCCCGGTCGGACGAACAGTCGGCGGCCCGCAGCTGGCGGCGAGGCGGCCCGGAGGCGGCGGCGAGTCGGCGGCGATTCGTACGTCACAGCCCGATTCGGTCCAGCCACACTTCGGCGGCGACGTTGCGAGGTCAGCGGCGAGGTCGGTAGCCCAGTCGGCGGCGAGCCCGGAGTCGGGGAGCACGGCGGAGGGCGGAAACGGGCCGGCGGCGGGCGGACGACGGCGGCGGCGTGGGGGGAGCGGGTTTGATTTTAGGTTTTTAAAATCCAAATTACCATTTTACCCATGCTTAAATAATTTAACAAAAATCATACCTAGGGTATTTTATTAATTTCATTAAAAAACCGATTCGATTCCTAGATTCAGAATCGGTCGGAACCGACCGAACTCGGCCGATTCCGAGGCCGGTCCGGTCGGCCCGAAATTGGATCGGCATCGTGCCGATCCGATTTAAATCGGCCGATTCCGCACGGAATCGGCCGATTCGTCGCAACAGAGCTTGTAACGACCCGCCCGAACCGGACCGGGTGTTACCTAAAAATATAGTTAATGTAAATGTAACATGCAAGAACATGAATCGTAACATGGTAAATGATTCTAGAACATGAATTTTCATACTGCAAATAAGTCTAGAATTTATAAATTGTAAAAATAAAACATGTTCTGATGCATATGATAATAGATAAAATAACTGTCCCACAGTCTCGGACTGTTTCCCATAGCCACATTTATTACACAAGAGAATAATAAGGAAGTCCAACTTTATTATCGATTCACCATACGTAGGTTGGTAAAAGAACCACCAACCACACTTCTATTCTTCAATCCAAAGCTGCTCACCTGCGGAGGCAATTCCGTGTTAGTGATAAAACCACTAAGCAGCATAATTAATTGAAACAACTCAATAAAATCCCTATTATCATTTCACCCGTCTTTATTATTATTTCACAAGTCTTTTAGTAATTATCTCACAAGTCATTCTGAGATTAGTAATTGTCTCTCAGGTCATTCAAAGATTAGTAATTGTCTCTCAGGTCATTGTGAGATTAGAAATTTTCTCCCAGTTCACTCTGAATATTAGAAATCATCTCCCATGTCATTCTGAGATTAGAAATTTCTCAGAGTTCATTCTAAAGATTAGAAATCGCCTCCCACTTTATTCTAAGATTAGTCATTATCGCCCAGTTTATTCTGAGATTTGAAATCATCTCCCAATTTATTTTGAGATTAGTCATTATCTCCCAATTCATTCTGAGATTAGAAATATTCTCCAAGTTCATTTTGAGATTAAAAATCGTATCCTAATTTATTCTGAGTTTAGTCATTATCTCCCAGTTCATTCTAAGATTAGAAATCGTCTCCAAGTTCATTTTGAGATTAAAAATCGTCTCCCAATTTATTATGAGATTAGTCATTATCTCCCAGTTCATTTTGAGATTAGAAATCATTTCCCAGATCATTCTAAGATTAGGTGGTCTACTAGATCATTTTGAGATTAGTCATTATCTCCCAGTTTATTTTGAGATTAGTGCTAACAAAGGCTACCAGCTTGAGAAAATACAACATTTCAAATAATTATACGAGCCTGGATATTTCAAAGTCCCAACTGCAACCAACGATCTTAATCTGAACGAGAATATAAAATTATACATAAGTATAATTTTATTCGAGTAAGAATGCATGCAGCTAAATGTCTAATATATATATATATATATATATATATATATATATATATATATTAAAATTTTGACAACATAATATGCAACAATTCAAAATTATTAGATATTAAATTCTCAACAAATCTAGTGAGATGATTAATTTTTCATATGATATAATCATTTAAGTCCTACTCTTCATTTTAAATTAATTATCTAAATCATATTAAAATTTAACAATTGATGAAATAATTATGACTGATAAACAAGTATTTAATTTCCCTTTACGATGATAATTACTTAACCCTAATCTTGATGATTTAATTTACGGTTATAATTTTTTAATCACTAATATTATTTATAGGAATTTAATTAATTAAGTTGTTCGATTAATTTATTTAGAATAATTTGTGATATTTTAATTCATAAATATTATTAGTACAATTATTTGAAATTATTTGACTCAATAAAGTTTCAAACTTTATTTATTTTTATTATACTATTGAGGTTCGATGTTTGTGCTTGTTACCTGACTATAGTTTAATAACCCATTAAAATGATTATTTTTAAAGATTTATTACAAGTTGGTATTATTATTTAACTCGAGCTGTGTTGAGTCAAGCATTATTTACAAGTTTGCCACCTAAGGGAATTTTCATCTTCTTCTTCTCCTTCCCCGGTGCCATCCTTTGTTCCTCGACTACAGACGCCCTCCACCTGCTACCGGTGATCGTCTCTGGCCGCTGTCAATCGTCGCCGCCTAGCCCTGCCTTGCCGTTGCAGTGTCACTCCGAACAACTCCAGCCACCTTTCAGCCATCGTGATGCCTCGCACCGCCACACAAACGACACGATCGCGTCACTGATTCCACCACCAGTGAGCATCGCCGCCTTAATTGGGTGGTCACCTAGACACCCTCTACCCCCTATCGACCTTTCCCTCCCAAATTGGAACCCATCGCCACCGAGAACGGCCAAATTTCTTCACCCACCGCCATCGCATCTGTTTTTGCCGCCGTCCTATGTTTTTGGTCATTTACCACCCCAGGCAGCATCCACACATGTGAGATTGACCATACACTGATCGACGAAGAGAGTAGGATCTTCTGATCGTCAAACGACCATCACCACTGATTCCTAGTGAAGCTTTGCCTGTGCTTGCCCATCTTGCTGAACAAGGGACCTCGTCGACCATGGATCTCAATCGTGTAAAAATTAATTTTTTTCTTATTGATTTAAAACCTTAATCCTCACGTTATCAATTATGATTCATGTAATTTTTTTTAACAATTTATAACATTAAAATCTACTGTTATTAAACAGATCATGATATCCACCAACAACAACAAATAAATGAACAGTAATGTCTACACATGAACTGTAACGACCCGCCATTTGTCACAACATTGTGGGCCTAGCTGGCAAGGTGTTACTCAAAATTTAAGCAAATATGTCTAACATTTTTATAAACAAAAACATATATAAAGATCCCACAGTCTTGGACCGTTTCCCAGTAGCCACACTTATTTCTCAAATAGTAAAAAAGAAAGGAGTCCTCATATTTATTTTGCTCCATGCTCTGGTTGTCAATCACCTAATCTCGTATCTGCACACCTGCGGAGGCAATTCCGCGTTAGTGATTACAACACTAAGTAGTATAATAGATAAAACAAAACAAGTACATTCCACTATTTCCTTAAGTTTATTTTAATATGCGGTGGAGCGATTCCGCTGTACTCCAAAACAATGCGGAGGAGGTATCCGCTGTGATCCGCACACCCCGGCCGTAGCCCTTTTGTGGGGAGGCTACCACTACCGTCTCCAGTGCCAGTGCCTCACACACCCCGGCCGTAGCCTTTTTGTGGGGTAGCTATCACTGCACTCAGGTGATTGCTGCGCCCCGTTTGTGGGGAAGCTCTCACTACCAATTTTAGTGCCAGTGCCTCGCACACCCCGGCCGTAGCCTTTTTATGGGGAGGCTATCACTGCACTCCAGTGCCAGTGCCTTGCACACCCCGGCCGTAGCCTTTTTATGGGGAGGCTATCACTGCACTCAGGTGATTGCTATGCCCCGTTTGTGGGGAAGCTCTCACTGCCAACTCTAGTGCCAGTGCCTCACACACCCTGGCCGTAGCCTTTTTATGGGGCGGCTATCACTGCACTCCAGTGCCAGTGCCTTGCACACCCCGGCCGTAGCCTTTTTATGGGGAGGCTATCACTGCACTCCAGTGCGATGGAGGAATCGTTGTGCCTCACTCACCCCGGCCGTAGCCTTTTTATGGGGCGGCTATCACTACTCCAAAACAATGTCGATGCATTACACAATTTACGCACATAATACGACCCAGTGTCGGACTGAGTCAATTCTTTGACCCCGGTTGCACTCGGTGCATGGTGGTCGAATCTGGGCTCAGGCCGACCTAGGCTACCAACAAGGAAAGTATGATGTTCTACCTATTATACGTACCTGACTTGTGATTTCGTCTGACTATGAACCGTTAACCCTAATCTGAATAAGGGCATAAAATTATACATTAGTATAATTTTATTTTGCATGAACCTACATGCAACTACATGACTAATATACTATCAATTTTAAATGATGTAATTAGTTCATGTTAGTCTTTATTTCTTATTAAATTTTCAGCAATTCTAATGATAATTAATTATTAATTATCCCCATCCAAATCCCCATTATCTAATTGATAATTCAATTATTAACATATCCCATACTTTAGTCTTTTGTATTTACCTTATATTCTAACTCAACCGCATCGAGTTCTCCTATATTGACCTGGTTGCCATCCCACTTTAACAATTCATTTAACGACCCCAAAGCTCCCAGCTTTATTGTAATCAACCAGCAAAAGCCGGTATTTTCACCATGCATGGCGACCAACCAGTAATGTGGCGGCCTCCATTTGCTGCTATGGCGTCACCAAATTGGCCACCACATGGCAACCCTCAACCAGTCCTTGGTGACCCCATCCTGGCCACCCAAACAGCAACCCCGACCAGACCCATGGCGACTATTCTAGTCAGCCACATAAACAGCACCCGACCAGCCCGTCTTCTTTTCCTTCCACCCAATCTCAGACCCCATCTTCTATCTACCCCACTAATCTGATTGGAAAAACACCAAAGATCCAACCTTTATCCGCTGCTGTCTCATGGAACTCGGACTACACCCTACATGGGGACCTTAATTTCACCATTCATGGTGGCCGACCAGCAGCCATGGCGACCATGTCCTGCCCCATCAAGGTGACGACCAGCACCACCCCAAGTGACGACCAGTCTGCCCTTTCCATGGCGGATCCACGTCTGGCCAGCAACACCACCCAATCAACACCAACCTGGTCTCCCTACACTTCCTGATTTACATCTCTCCCCGCCGGTCTGACTCGGCCACCCAAGGCGACTCCGTCCGGCCAGCAGCACCGCTGGGAACACTCCCTACTTCCAGCACGTCAACCCTACTCACAAGGATGGAGGATGGTGTTGTTGCTGCTGCTAAAACAGCAGGACGTCCTCCTGGTTTTCTTCTTCCCTTGTTGATTTCTCATTTGATTCTTATGTTTAACATGTTTATGATTTATGCAACATGTGTATGCATGCAACAAAAGAAAAAGAAAGGAAAAGGAATTACCCGAGCGAAGGAGGAAAGCCAGCATCTGTCCAAGGAGGAGAAAGATGTAGAAGACGCCCTCCCCTTCTCCTTTTACAAAGAATGAAATGACGGCTAGGGTTTGTGGAAACACCCTTTCACCGCAATTCCTTTAATCGGGTAATTGGGTAATCAATACGGTTCACTTAACCATTTCACTTAACCTCTTAAACGGGTACATGGTATGATTCACTTAAATGGTTAAATGGATAAATAATGTGGTCGACTTGACCGATTCAAGTAGAATCGTCTGGTTAGAAATTACTTCTCAATTAACCGGGTAATTCATACCTAACCAGCTAACGAAAATTTTTCCCCACGTTCGATTCCCCCGCGTCGAACGTTATGATTATTATTATATATATATATATACATTTATTATTATTATTTCTTTTTTTGGGTCTTCACATGAACTCTACATGCGTCCAGTATGATGATGTGGGTTGTGGAGGATTCCTAATTCATGTTGAAGTTTCCCGCTGATGATGAGTCATGTATTTGCCACTTTAGAATTATTTTCCATTAATTATTTTGTGATGATAATCTTAAAATTACTTAAGTGTATTGTCTATATGTGTGGTGTTGCAAGTTTTGTAGGAGGGGTCCAAGGATCAAGAATAACTCGTGTGTAAGTTGACTTGTCCTACTTGTGTTGATGTGGTGTAACGACCCGCCCCAACCGGGCCAGGGTTACTTAAAAAGTTAAATGTTGTAAACATACTATTCATGAACATGAATCATAACACGGTAAATAAGTCTATAAAATTTATAAATCATAAAAATAAATCATGTTCTAATAGCATGTGACAATACGTACAAATAAAGTCCCACATTCTCTGCCTGTTTCCCATAACCACATTTATAACACAAGGAGAATAAAAGGAAGTCAATTTATTTTCAATTCACCAAACTTTAGGTTGGTTGGTAAAAGAACCACCAACCACACTCTTAGTCCTCAGTCCAATGCTGCTCACTTGCGGAGGCAATTCCGTATTAGTGATAAAATAAATAAGCCACATAATTAAATGAAAGAAGTCAATATAATCCCTATTATCATTTCTCGAGACTTTTAGTTGTTATGAGCCTATTCCAAGTTCTTAATATGCTGGGAGGGGTGGCCACCCCATCGAGCTCCAATCCCATGTATGCGCACACACGCTAGTGGCCCACAGCCTGTAGTTACCAATATTTATCATTGACTCACCTTCTCAGTATCACAAGTGTATAATGAGCCGTCTTGCGCCATTACGCCCTGTCACCCCTTTTGGCATTGGGGCAGGTATTCAATTGTAAAGACTGTATATATATATATATATTTGACTCGGTCGGGGAAGGATGAAGCATTGGAGAAAGTATTATTATTATTATATTATTGTTATATTATATTTTCTACCCGGCTAAATATTATATTTTATGCTTTACCCGGTTACCCGGTTAAATGAAATACGGGTGTTAGGGTGTTTTCCCATCCCTAGCCATCATTTTCATTTCATTTTATGAGGAGGATGTCATCCTCACCCTAGCCCACCTATTTCTCCTCTTCCTCATCCTAGCCGTCATTCTCATCTTCTTCTCCTTTCTCTCCTTTTTGCTCTCCCCTATTGGTGAAGTTCTTACACCTCGTCTTTGTGTCCTGTTCGGTATGTTTTCCATGTCATTCTTTTACTCATTTTCGTTGTTGTTTTGTTCTCTCTTGTAAACATGCATTTCATGATGGCCATGCTATTTTTTTCTGCTGCTTCATCAATTCATGACCGCCATGTAAAGTGCTGCTGTTTCATCAATTCATGGTCGTTTTGTTTTACTGTTGCTGCATCAACGTCCTGTGCAATGTAATCGGTTGACTTAGGACAGTTAAGTTGCAGTCCCTAGCGTCTTGTGATTTCTGTGCATGGGGTTTGGATAGAGGGCTGTCGAGCGGAGAGAAGGGAAGCATTCCCAGTGGTGCTGCTGGCTGAATAGTGTGGCCTTGCATTCCCAGCAGTGCTGCTGGACAGGTATCGTGCACCTTGGTGCTTGCATTGGATCGCTGCTGTAAAGTACGAAGCATTAAAGGACGTGATCTGGTTTTGGGTTAAAGAACAAGGCGTCGTGACCTGTTTTGGTGCCAAAGATGAAGGTAGGAGAAGAGAAGAACGTTGGGGAAGACGAAGATGGCAGATCTATAATTTATGCTTGACTCGATATGGCTCGAGTTAAAAATAATACTTAACTCGTAATAAATTTTTATAAATAATTATTCTAATGTGTTATAGGTTAAAGTTGATAAACTAATAAATTATTGTACGTAACCGACAAGAGTAATAAAAATACGGTAATGATAAACAATCGATAATCAATTAGCGTAGTACAAGCGATTAATTTAAATCGGATGGTTATAAGTAAATAATAAAATAAAGATTTTACCTTTATCATATTAAATTTAATACTAGGTAAATACAATGATTATTTTAATAACGAGTTAATAAGGTAGAAAATGGGTTATTAACCTATAATTGTGTAAAAAGAACTTAAATAGCATAATGAAAATAAATAAGGTTCAAATCTTTATTGAGTTGAATAATTTAGAATAATAGTATTAGTAATATCTTTAAATTAGGATAATACAAATTATTTTAAAAAATTTAATTGAACGACTTAATTAAGTAAATTGCTATTAATAATGATAATGATTAAAGATTAAAACCGCAAATTAAATCATCAAGAGCGTGATTAAGTAATTATCTTCTCAAAGGAAAATAATAATAATAGTAGTAGTTAAATACTTAATAATTAATTTATCATTAGTGAAGTGTGAATTATGATTTAGATAATTAATTTAAAATATAAAGTAGGACTTAAATGAATATGTCAAATGAATAATTTAATATTTAATATTGTTGAATGTTGCATGCTTTATGTTGTCGAATTTTGATAACGATATATTTAATAGTCATGTAGTTGCATGCATTTCTACTCGAACAAAATTATACTTATGTATAATTTCATTTTCTCGTTCAGATTAGGATCGTTGGTCACAATTGTAGATTCACTTATGAACTATCAAGGTCCGTACAATTATTTTAAATGTTGTATTTCAGTTTTTGGTAGCCCTGGTCGACCTGAGCGCAGATTCAACCACCCATGCAATGAGTACAACTGGGGTCAAGGAATTGACTCAGTCCGACATGGGGCCGCACCCTTCAAAATTACTATGTGGGAGTCTTAGTCGACTTGAGTTCATAACTTATCACCATACGTGGAGCGCAACTGGTCAACTCAATGCAACGCAGGACAACACCCCTAAAAGATTGAATACTTGCCTCCAGGCCAAAATAGGTGATAGGGTGCAAGGGTGCAAGGCTGCTCATTATGCACTTGTGACACCGAGAGGGTGAGTAAATGGCAAATATTGGTAACTACAGGTCGTGGCCCACGTAGCGTGTGCGCATGCATGAGATGTAGCTGGATAGGGTGGCCACCCCTCCCAGCATATTAAGAGCTCGGCATAGGCTCATAATCACTAAAAGACTCGTGAAATGATAATAGGGATTATTGTAAAGACCGTGGGAAAAAAATTTTAAAATTTTTTTTAATATATTGGACTCAGTTGAGAAAGGACTGAACGTGTTATATTCTTTACCTGGTTAATTATTATATTTTATTATTTACTCGGTTACCCAGTTAAGTGAAATATAGGTATTTTCACATACCCTAGCTGTCATTTTCATTTTTATAAATTTTAAAAGAGGACGTCATTTTTCACATACGGGTGTAGGGCCGTTTTCTCACCGTAGACGCCTAGTTCTCCTCTTCCTTGCTGGTGTTTCTTCCCTTCTTGGATTAGGATCATTGGTCACAGCTGCCTACATTGGTTGTTTTTCCCTTGTGGATAACCAAACAGCCTAAGCTCCAGATTCGACCACCATGCACTGAGTGCAACCGGGGTCAAAGAATTGACTCAGTCTGACACGGGCTACGCCCTTCATAATCCTAATAATGGACATGTCAGAATGGACTTGAATGCCATAATATAGTAAATTGGACATGGTGGAGTGGACTCGCCAGCCAATTACGGACATGGTGGATTGGACTCACCCGCCGATAACAGACATATCGGATTGGACTCACCAGCCGATAATGAACATGATGGACTGACCCATCAGCCAATAAATTGGACATGGCAGATTGGACTCGCCAACCGGTAATGGACATGATGGACATCGACCCATCAGCCAATTACAAAAATGGTGGATTGGACTCCCCAGCCGATAACGGACATGGTGGATTGGACTTGCCAGCCAATAGATGGACATGGTGGACTGACCCATCAGCCAACTAATAGACAGTGGTGGACTGAACCATAAGCTAATAAATGGACATGTTGGAATGTTCATAACAGCCAATATTATAGATAATGATAGGGAGTTTATGGACTTGTTTTATTTAATTATACGGCTTAGTGTTTAATCACTAACGCAGAATTGCCTCCACAGGTTAGCAGTTGGAACTAAAGACTAAAAGGCGACAGGGTGCTTCTTCTACCAACTCAAGTGGTGAACAGATAATAAGTGGACTTCTCTTTTTACTTTCTTGTGTTATAAATGCGGCTATGGGAAACGGTCCAAGATTGTGGGATAATTATTTTATACATTTTCATTTGAAACATAAGTTCTTTTGAGTTATGACATGCACGACCTTACTGGCTTTTCAAGAGTTGTCCATGTAACCTTAAGTAACACACATGAGCTAGCAAGGGCCCACAATATCATGAAAAATATCATTACAATTATATTGACTTTGTTTCATTTAATTATGTGGCTTAGTGGTTTTATCGCTAACGCAGAATTGCCTCCGTAGGTGAGCAGCTTTGGACTAAGGGATTAAGAGTGTGGTTGGTGGTTCTTTTACCAACCTTAGGTTTGGTGAATTGATAATAGATTGGACTTCCTTTTATTGTCTTGTATTATAAATGTGGCTATAGGAAACGGTCCGAGAATGCGGGACTTTGAGTTAGTTTATTTTATATACGTGGTCACATACTAGAACATGTTTTATTTTACATCATAAATTAGAGACTGACAGTTTAGGGTAGAATCTATGTTCCTGATTCATGTTCTTGAAGTTATGTTTACATCAATTATATATTGTACCAACACTCGGGCGGGTCGTTACATCAATCTTTCAGGGGGTGCTGCCCTGTGTCGAATTTAGTCAACCTTGGTTACGCCGGTACATGGTGGTCAGATATGAACTCAAGTCAAGCAACACTCCCACATAGTAATGTGTACGGCCCTGTGTCGGAATGAGTTATCTCCTTAACCCGATTGCACTCGGTGTATGGTGGTCGACCTAGTTCAAGCGATCACGGCTACCAAAAGGGGGAAAATATAACATTTTAAATAATTATACGGACCTTGATAGTTCATAAATAAACCTAACCATGACCAACGATCCGGTGTAGACTTATCCTATAAACATAAAATTATATATAAGTATAATTTTATTCGAGTAAAAATGCATGTAACTATGACTAATATATATCATTACAAATCAACATAAAAGATGCAACATTCAACAATATTAAATATTTACTTAAAAATATCGTATTCAAGTATTTAATTACTATTATTAGTATATTTTCATTTGAGATGATAACTACTTAACCATGATCTTGACAATTTAATTTACGGTTTCAATCTTTAATCATTATCATTGTTAATAGAAATTTAATTAATTAAGTTGTTCAATTAAATTATTTAAAATGATCTGTATTATCCTAATTCAATGATATTACTAATACAATTATTTTCAATTATTCAACTAAATAAAGGTTAGAACTTTGAATTATTTTTATTATGCCATTTAGGTTTAATGCTTGTGGATTTTTACATGATTATAATTTTGTAACCCATTTTCCACCTTAATAACTTGTTATTTAAATAATTACTTTTATTTACTTAGTATTAAATTAAATATTGTAAATGTGAAATCTTTATTTCATTAATCACTTATAACCATCCCTATTTATTTAATAGTTTTATAGTATACTGATTAATTCTCAGCAGTCTATCTTGCTGCAGATTTTTTATCTACTCACGATAGTATTCGTATTACAATTAATTGAAGTTCTAGCAATTGGTAGCATCAATAACCCATATTATTTTTTAAGTCAATCCGCATCAAGTCAAGTTATATTTACAAGTTTGCCACCGAAGGGATTTTCTCTTCTTCTTCCCGTCCGCCCTTCTCTTCTCTAGACCCGATCTTGGCACAACCAGATCACGTCGCCTTCATGCACACCAGCCTCAAGATGATCACTTTCTTGCACCTTGCTCCAATTCAAAGGTTTCACTACCTCAGGCTAGCATCAAACCAGGAAAGATTGACCACCACTGGACAACGCAGGGAGTAGGGTCGTCCTCCCACGTCTGGCCATTCGCTGCCATGATTTCGGGTGAGAGGGTCGTCAGCAGAGGGGTTGTGCCGGCTGCAAGAACTGCTGTAATGGAACCCCTGATGGAGTGCTTGTTAATGAACCTCCGAAACTGCCATTACAGCACCTATTTGCAGAGGAACGCCACCACCTTCATCACTCCTTGAAACTCTGGCCCACTAACAGGTGCAATTCCACCACCCATCGGAAACAAGGGACACAGTGATCCCACCCTTCGACCCAGCAGCCAGAGGGGCTGTCAGTGGTGTGAGCAGCTGCCTTGAAATTTTTGCCTACGATTGCCCATCTTGCCAAAATCTAGCACTCGTCGGCCACGCCAAGGATTCCAGTCTTATACAATTTAGTTTAGTTCTTCTTGTTGATTTAAAACTTTAATTCCCATGATTATCAAACTTATTATCATTTCAAAATATGCATGCATGGAAATTAAGAATAGTGGAGATAGGAAGAATACCCAAGCAAGGAGAAAGCCGGCTCCGGTAAGGAATAGAGAAGAAGATGAGAATGATGGCTAGGGTGAGGAAGACGCCCCTCTAAAAATAAAATGAAAATGACTGCTAGGGTATGGGAAAACACCCCAACACCCGTATTTCATTTAACCGGGTAAAGAATAAAATATAATATTTAACTGGGTAGATAATATAATAAAACTGTAACGACCCGGCCCAAAGTGCAACGTAATGAGCCTAAGTCATTTCTTTAAAATGGTTAACCCAAGTTAAAGATCTATAATCTATTCTCAATTATAAAGTGGATCTTCTCCCATTAGGTGTTAGATGTAGGATTAAGTTGAGGGATCTCACAATCCACCCATGACCTTTATGGCCCGTGACTAGTAACCTAGCCAACGTCCCTACTCCAGCCCACCATCTAGTACAAAACCAGGTTGCTCTAATACCACCTATAACAACCCGGCCAAAAGTGCAACTTAATGGGCCTAAGTCATTTCTTTAAAATGGTTAACCCACGTTAAAGATGTATAGTCCATTCTCACTTATAACATGATCTTCTCCCAGTAGGTATCAGATGTAGGATTAAGTTGATGGATCTCATAATAATAATAATAATAATATAATAAGAAGAATAACTTCTCCAACCTTCATTCTTCTCAAACCGAGTCGAATAATTTTTTTTCCCCATAATCTTTACAATCTCCCAATTTAAAAATATTTCGTCCCCAAAATATTATAACGGTAACAGGATAATCATGATTAATTATTTCTTTCGTATTGATTCATGCCACTGGTTCATGCCATTATAATTATAAAAATCTTATGCCACGCCATCGGCCGTAGGCAGCAACCGTGGACGACAACAATGGTCTGGACAGGTCAGGGTTAGTGATGACGAGTACGTAGGCAGCAATAATGACACGAGGCCAAAATAGAGCTGAAATGAGCCTTACTAGTAGCGACAGCAAAGATTCGAGTAGGTTGCCATGATCGGCCGTGCAAGGCAGAGGTCAGGATCGATAGAGGCGGCAGCAGTGCTGTTGTCCGAGCTGATGGAGGCGGAAATAGCGACTGTGGCCAGACAGATTTTTGCATCAAGCCGATAAATTCTGATGATGATGACGGCGGTCAGAATCCAATCAGCACTGTGGAGGGTACCAATAAGTAGTGCTGGCAACGGTGGTTACCGATGGTGATTGCGTTAGCGATGGGGTCTCTGGTCAGTGACAGTGATGCACGGAAGTGGATGGCTCGGCTGATCAGGGTCCGTAGCCAACATGGTGAAGAATAACCTGACAACTTGCCGGTGGCATACAGTTCATTCAAATACCCAACACACCATCGGTGTGAGAAAAATAGAGGAAAAGAAATGGCATGTAAGAGGGGTAAAATAATAATTTTATCATCTGAGCTGTCCTCTTGCTTGTCAATGTGTCATCCTCCGATAAAAGGTATACATAGTATATACTACCATAAATGAAACGACGAGGCAAATTAAAGTTGCAACTGCAACAAAATCATTTGGACATCTTATTGTCCAGAAACCGCAATAAACTATATAAATCATCATACGACTATACAAGGTGTGTTGATCAATATGCACGTCATACAATACCTCCTAAAATTTCCTAAAAAATCTCAAACAACCCTTTAACGATAGCAGATCCATCAGCCAGTCAATAAATAGCTCACGTAGCAAACACTCGAGTAGACAGCCTTGTATCAATATTAATCAAATAATTGGGTATCAAAAATATTTGGTTAACAAATCAACTAGTTTAGATTAGGCCAAATCTGTTACGCCCCAATCCAGCCTGAAGGGGATAAACCGAATCGTGATATTATAATTTTAAAGCTACTTGCTAGGCTATCATGTATAGACTTTTATGGATGCCGATCTCAACCCTCCGTGCAAGCTTAAGACGGATACCATGCTTGGCCTTCATGCCATAATGCGTGCAGAATTCCGGATCTACAAAGCCCAAATCCTAGACATGAATGATTCTTATATATACACCTCTAGTCAGTAACAAAGGTAGAACCAATCTCATAGACTATGAGCGGTGACTTTAAAAATATGATAATCACTCCAAATTATAGAACAAGCATACCCCCCATACAATTTTGAGGTTGCATGTTGGTTATAAATATATCACATTCTTACTACTTGGTTAAAGTGATTGGCTTGGGTCTTTTTATTATTTATATGAAGATGATGTGGGTATTTAAACAAGGGTCGATGATTATCCTATTCTACATACTCTACGTGAGTAATAATCGACAGTGTCAGAGAATTACACAGCATCATCAAGTGTCTGGGCATCAAACGCCTAAGTGGTGTGAACTATAAACTCCTCCACCTAACTTTTACTCTACCACACAAATAGCTGCAGCCAAACACATTTTGCGTACCTAACTTAGATCTTCGTCATGTTCTAGGACTCTAGTGCTTACATACCTTGGCTCAGTCTAACAGTTAGTTTTGCCCCAAAATATTATAACTCGCCAGTAAAATATAATATATAACGACAAGCATATGCTAGCACAACCATCATGGCATACATCCAAATCATCAAAGGTTCACATAGGTTAGGCATATGCTTGTCACTAAGTCATCCACAAAATACATGGTCTAAGGCAATAGGGCCCCCACCACCACCGCCACGGTAAGTCTGTCTGATCCATGCACTTAGGCCGACCAATGCCAGGGAACCTCACCTACATATAATAGAAAACCATAGTATGTTAGTAATCAAACAAATTTGATTACCTGTTTAAATAACTACTAGTAATATAGCAAGCTGGCAAATGAGTACTCCATTACCTTCAAAACTTAAGAAACTCCAGAATTGCTCCCACGCTGAAGCGGTAAGAAAACAACTTAAATAAGTGTTGGGAGCAAGTGCATGCCCAGCTAATATTCACATCCATACATACAACACTCACACCCTCACATCCTGTTATATTACACTGAGAAAGCGTAGACCTCCGGCCCAAAGTGCGAACACACCAATGTCGTAAGTCATTTCTAGAAAAGCGGTTAATCCGAAGTTAAAGATTTATAGTTCATTCTCACTTATAAACAGGATCACAATCCACCTACTCCTTAAGAAATTTTGTCTCCAAAATTCTTATACTTGGCTCGATGCTGGTCCCAGCCCACAACCTTCTTTAGCCCATGATCTTGTGCAGCCCAACCAACGTCCCTAGTCCAACCCACCATTCTAATCACTAGCACCAAGGTTGCTTTGATATCATTTATAATGACCCGGCCCAAAGTGCAACGAATGGGCCTAAGTCATTCCTTTGAGAGTGGTTAAATCCAAGTTAAAGATTTATAGTCCATTTTTACTTATAAACAAGATGTTAACCAAGTTAGTAGTAGATGTGGGACAAGTTAAGGGAATTCACAACATCCGCCAAAGCACTCAAGCAGCAAAAGAAACAATATACTTAGTGCCAGAAATTTTGGAAATGTGTTTGCGTTATGGCAAAGGACCCTCATCCTCTGCACCACCTTAGGGTTTTACGGAATACTAGAGCGGTCCATACACATCTCCATACTCGCTCACTCTCTAACTTACGAAATCCAAAAAAATGCGCGTAACTTCGAAGCTTCAATTCAAAAACTGACAAGGGATCACATCCTTAGAATTTAATTAAACATGTATAGAGAACACGACTAAATAGCTCGACATCGAAGGGATCAGATAAAACGCCGCCAATGTTGTCCTATGTCTAAAACACAAATAAACTAGACACATATGAAGTCAAGTAAAGATCAATCAAACAGAAAGTCCTACGGACCTGGGCAAGTAGAGATTTGTATTCCAGTTGGTGAGCTCAGCCACAATACCTAGCATGGAGATGGAACTAAATAAGAATCAGGTCACATTGGCATGTAAAACAAGGCAAAGCATCCACACAAGCTCAACAAATAACATTGCTTAATTATCTTAATTAGCTCCTAAGTGAAGTGTTAAACCTTATTAGATAACTTAATCAAGGTTTTAGTTTCATGTTCACTTAGTGAGTTTTAATAAATTCTTGGGTTTTTAATCAAATGGGCTTACCAGACAATTTTTTAGACTAGCCTCACAGTGTCCAAATGGGATGAAATTTAGATGAGTTATGCCTTACACTTTAAGGTTCATAGGTAAATTCCACCATGGTTGGCCTATGGACCAATCAAGGGGAACAAGGCCAATTAAGCTCAGCTTTAAGGGGCTGGAGCAGTGTTCCTAGGTTGCTCACCAATTTTGTAACTGTTGGTTTTTGGCTAGAGAACTCCAATTGGGCTTGGATCAACGAGCCCAATTAGCTAACACACTGAGCTTTTGCCATGCAAGTATTAGTCCAAATTTACTTTGGAATGGGCCTAATTGGATTTAAAATTTGCCTCACTAGATAGGCAGTTTTTGGATCTATCTAGACCCTAACAAATTTGAAATTCACAAAAAAATTGGGAACCTACCCAAAGGGCCCCAAAATTAGTCATGGTGCTGCTGAAACATAAGGTAAGAAGTGAACTAAGTTTTACTGAAATCCACCACTTAACAACCCATTAAAGTTTCAAACTTTATTTATTTTCATTATGCTACTTAGGTTCAACGCTTGTGATTTTACACATTTATTGTTTAATAACCAATTTTCTACCATAGTAATTAGTTATTAAAATAATCACTTTATTTACCAAATATTAAATTTAATATGGTAAAGGTAAAATCTTTATTTTATTAATTACTTATAATCATCCAATTTAAAATTAATTGCTTATAGTACACCTATTAATTATCGACCGTTTATCATTACCGTATTTTTATTACTTATGTCCATGTCATTTTCAGCCAATAATTAATTAGTTTAGTAACTTTACCTATAACCCATAAAAATGATTATTTTTAAAGATTTATTACAAGTTAGTATTATTTTTTAACTTAAGTCAATATCGAGTCAACCTATATTTACGAAACAGTCATCTTCTTCTCCCAACGTCCTTCTCTTTTTCTACCTTCTTCTTTGCACCAAAAACCAGATCTAGATCTGATGTCTTCTTCTTCAACCCTATGCAACCTGCCCCAGCAACCCAATTGAACAACCATATAAACATCCCAACAAGGCATCAACAATGAATTAAAATAGCTAAAGATGAAACCCAAAGTCTATGTTTTACAGCAGCTATACAAGGCGACTGTCCTGCTAAAAATTAGGCCTGTTCTTCTTCTCTCAGCCTCAAGACGACCACTTTCTTGCACCTTGCTACCAATTCAGAGGTTCAAAAACCTCAGGCCATCATCAACCAGATAGAATTGGCCACCTTTGGACGTTGTAGGGAGTAGAGTCGTTCTCCCCACGTCCGCATGTCCTCCAATTCCGGCGAGAAGGTTGCCTGTAATGGCTTGTGCATGCAGTAGGAACTGCTGCTGTGATAGACCCTTGATGTTGTCAATGAAGAACAACCGGCATCTACCCTCTTAAGCTTCCATTACAGGATCAATTTCAGAGGATCGCCATCATCTTCGTTCCCCTTGCAATTCCACCCAATAACAGCTGTAATTCTGCCAGCCATTGAAAGCCAGGTACAAGGCGACGCACCCACTCGACCCAGCAACCAGAAACGCCATCGGGAGTATGTGGGCTACCTTGAAATCCCTTTCCTACGATCACCCACCTTGCCAAAATTCCTACTCGTCAGCCACCGCAAATTTCAGTTTCCAGTTTAATTTTAGTTGTTTATTGTTGATTTTAGACTTTAATTCTCATGTTTATCAAGCTTATTAGGAAGGATACCCAAGCAAGGAGAAAGAAGCGGCACTAGTAAGGAAAAGGAGAAGAAAATGAGAATGACAGCTATGGTGAGAGGACGTCCCTTATAAAAAATGAAATGAAAATGACAACTAGGGTATGTGAAAAACACCCCAACAATGTATTTCATTTAACCGGGTCGAGAATAATAATAATTTTCCAACGTTCGGTCCTTCCCAGACCGTGTCAAATATATTATTATTATTATTATTATTTTCAATGTCCTTACAAGAAGGATCGAACGTTGGATAGATTATTATTATTATATTATTGTTATATTATATTGGCTACCCAATTAAATATTAAATTTTATTTTTTACCCAGTTAAATAAAATACGGGTGTTGGGGTCTTTTCCAATATCGTAGCCATTATTTTCATTTTATTTTGAGAGGGCGTCTTCCTCACCCTAGCCATCATTCTCATCTTCTTCTCCTATTCCTTACCGGAGCAGAGCTTTCTCCTTGTTTAGGTATTCTTCCTATCTCCCTATTCTTAATTTTCATGCATGTATATTTTGAAATGATAATAAGTTTGATAATCAGGGAATTAAAGTTTTAAATCAACAAGACAAGCTAAACTAAATTGTATAAGACTGGAATCCTTGGCATGACCAACGAGTGCTAAGATTTTGGCAAGATGGGCGATTGTAGGTAAAAATTTCAAGGCAGCTGCTCACACCTCGACAGCCCCTTTGGCTGTTGGGTTGAAGGGTGGGATTGTTGTGTTCGTTGTTTCCGATGGGTGGTGGAATTGCACCTGTTAGTGGCCGGAGTTTCAAGGAGTGATGAAGGCAGTGGCATTCCTCTGCGAATAGGTGTGTAATGGCAGTTTCGGAGGGTGAAAAGATGCTGGTTCTCCTTCATCGACAAGCGTTCCATCAGGGGTTCCAACACATAAGTTCCTGCCGCTGGCACAGCCCATTGCTGACGACCTTCTCGCGGGAAATCATGGCGCCGAACAGCCAAACGTGGGAGGACGACCCTACTCCCTGCGGCATCCAGTGGTCGCCGATCTTTCCTGGTTTGATGCCGGCCTGAATTGGAGCAAGGTGCAAGAAAGTGGTCATCTTGAGGCTGGTGTGCATGAAGGCAACATGATCTGGTTGTGCCAAGATCAGGTCTGGAGAAGAGAAGGGCCGACGGGGAAGAAGAAGAAGAAGAATCTCTTCGGTGGCAAAGTTGTAAATATAACTTGACACGACAGGGCTCGAGTTAAAAAATAATACTAACTAGTAATAAATCTTTAAAAATTATTATTTTAATGGTTATGGGTTACAATTGCTAAACTAATTAATTATTGTACCAAATCACCATGAGTAATAATAAAAAATGGTAATGATAAACTATTAAAAATTAATCAGTGTATTATAAGCAATTAATTTAAATCAGATGGTTATAAGTGAATAATGAAATAAAGATTCCACCTTTACAATAATAAATTTATTACTAGGTAACTAAAGTGATTATTTTATTAACGAGTTAGTAAGTAGAAAATAAGTTATTAAACTATAATCGTGTAATAATCACAAGCGTTGAACTTAAATAACATAATGAAAATAAATAAAGTTCCAACCTTTATTGAGTTGAATATTTTAAAATAATTGTTTTAGTAATATCTTTGAATTAGCAAAATACAAATCATTTTAAATAATTTAATAAAATAACCTAATTAATTAAATTGCTATTAATAATGATAGGGATTAAAGATTAAAATCATAAATTAAATCGTCAAGATCGTGGTTAAGTAATTTTCATCTCAAAGGAAAATATACTAATATTAGTAATTAAATACTTGAATAATTGCTTATAAGTGAATAATTAATTTATCATTAGTGAAGTGTGAATTATTATTTAGATAATTAATTTAAAATGTAAAGTAGGACTTAAATGATTATGTCACATGAATAATTTAATATTAAATAATTTAATATCAAATTTTAATAATAATAGATATTAGTCATTAGTTGCATGAATATCTACTCGAATAAGTATAATTTTATGTTCTAATTCATATTAGGATCGTTGGTCACGGTTGCAGGTTCACTTACTAACTATCCAGGTATGTATAATTATTTGAAATATTGTATTTCCCCTTTTTGGTAGCCTTGGTCGTCGTAAGCCCAGATTCGACCACCATACACCGAGTGCAAACGGGATGAACTAGGGACGTCGGCTAGGCTGCCAGTCACGGGCAAGAAAAGTCTTGGGCTGGTGCTAGCAACGGGCAAAGTATACGTATTTCGGGGATAAAATTTCCTAAGGTGGGTAGATTGTGAGATCCCTCAACTTAGTTCCACATCAAATACCTGGTGGGAGAAGATCCTGTTTATAAGTTGGAATGGACTATAGATCTTGAACTTGGGTTAAGTATTTTAAAGAGATGACTTAGGCCCATTAGTTTGCACTTTGGGCTGGGTCGTTATATGCGGCCACGTAGCGTGTGTACGCATGCATGAGATTGGAGCTGGATGGGGTGGCCACCCCTCCCAGCATATTAAGAGCTTTGCATAGGCTCACAACGACTAAAAGTCTCGAGAAATAATTATAGGGATTATATTGACTCATTTTACTTAATTATGTGGCTTAGTGGTTTTATCACTCATGTAGATTTGATTGTGCAGGTGTGCAGCTTTGGACTGAGTTGGACTGAGGATTAAGAGTGTGGTTGGTGGATCTTTTACCAACCTAGGTTTGGTAAATTGATAATATATTGGACATTGTTTTATTCTTCTTGTGTTATAAATGTGGTTATGGAAAACAGTGAGAGACTATGGGACTTTATTTCAATGTATTGTCACATGATATTAGAACATGATTTATTTTTATTATTTATAAATTTTCTAGACTTATTTACAGTGTTATGATTCACGTTCTTGCATGTTATGTGTACCTCATTTAACTTTTTAAGTAACCCCGGCCCGCTTAGGGCGGGTCGTTACACACACCCCAGATGGCCCCTTCGGCTCTTGGGTTGAAGGGTTGGCTCGTCCTGACCTTTGTTTCCGATGGGTGGTCGTAACTGCTTCACTTAGTGGGTGGAGTTTCAAGTAGTGACGAAGGTGGTGGTGTTCCTCTGCAAACAGGCACTGTAATGGAAGCTTCATAGGGTGGATGGACGCCAGTTGTTCTTCATCGATAAGCTCCATCAGGGGTTCGATCACAGCAGTTCCTGCCACCGGCATAGTCCACTGCTGACGACATCCTCGCCTGGAATCATGGTGGCAAACATCCCAAAGTGGGAGAACGACCCTATTCCGTTCATCATCCAGTTGTGGCCGATCCATCCTGGTCTGATGCAGGCCTGAGGAAGCGAAACCGCTGAATTGTAGCAAGGTGCAAAGAAAGTGGTCATCTTTAGGCTGGTGTGCATGGAGGATGTGATATGGTTTTGTGCCAAGATGAAGTTTGGAGAAGAGAAGGGTCGTCAGGGAAGAAGAATAATTCCAGTGGCAAACTCATAAATAAAACTTGACTCGACACTAGTTTGAGTTAAAAATAATACTAACTAGAAATAAATCCTTAAAAAATTATTATTCTAATGGTTATGGGTTACGGTTGCTAAACTAATTAATGAATGTACGAAATCGGCATGAGTAATAAAAATACGGTAATAATAAGCTGTTGAAAATTAATCGGTATACTATAAGCTATTTATTTAACTTGGATGGTTATAAGTGATTAATGAAATGAAGATTTCACTTTTACCAAATTAAATTTAAGACTAGGTAGGTAAAGTGATTATTTTAATAACGAGTTAGTAAGGTAGATAATGGGTTATTAAACTATAATCACGTAAAAATCATAAGCGTTGAACCTAAATAACATAATAAAAATAAATAAAGTTTGAGCCTTTATTAAGTTGAATAATTTAAAATAATTGTATTACTAGTATCCTTGAATTAGGATAATACAAAATATTTTACATAGTTAAATCGTACGACTTAATTAATTGCGACTTAAATATTCAGAATTAATAAAAAGTTAATTGATTATTATAAGTATACCAAGGCTTTTATTCAATGAATTAAGTATCTAGTACTCACTAAATTGCTATTAATAATGATAGTGATTTAAAATTAAAACTGTAAACTAAATCGTTAAGATCGTAGTTAAGTAATTATCATCTCAAAAGAAAATATACTAACAATAGTAATTAAATACTTGCTTGTAAGTTAATTATTATTTTATCATTAGTGAAGTGTGAATTATGATTTAAATAATTAATTTAAAATTTAAAGTATGACTTAAATGATTATGTCACATTAATAATTAATTATCTCACTATACTTGTTGTAAATGTGGAGAATTTAATATTTAATATTGTTGAATGTTGCATGCTATATGTTGTCGGATTCTAGTAATGATATATTTAAGTCATTTACTTGCACGCATTTCTACTCATTTGAATAGGATCATTGGTCACGATTGCAGATTCACTTACGAACTATCAAGGTTTATATAATTATTTAAAATGTTGTATTTTCCCTTTCTGGCAGCCCTAGTGGGCCTGAGCCCATATTCGACCACCAATGCTCTGAGTGCAACAGGGATGAAGGATTTAACTCAGTCCGACATGGGGCCACACCCTTTAAAATTACTACGTAAGAGTCTTGGACGACTTGAGTTCATATCTGACCACCATGCGCTGAACACAACTGGGGTCAACTCAATTCGACGCAAGGCAGCACCCCCTAAAAGATTGAATACCTACCCTCATGCTGAAAGGGGTGACAGAGCGCAACGGCACAAGATAGCTCATTATGCACTTGTGATACAGAGAGGGCTAGTCAATGACGAATATCGGTAACTATAGGCCGTGGGCCATGTAGCGTGTGTGCGCATGCATGGAATTGGAGCTGGATGGGTTGGCCACCCCTCCCAGCATATTAAGAGCTCGGCATAGGCTTATAACAACTAAAAGATTTGTGAAATGATAATAGGGATTATATTAACTTGTTTCTTTTAATTATGTGCATTAGTGGTTTTGTCACTGACGCTGAATTGCCTCCGCAGTTGAATAGCTTTGGACTGAGGATTAAGAGTGTGGTTGGTGTTTCTTTTATCAACCAAGGTTTGGTGAATATGATAATAAATTAGGGTTCCTTTTTATTCTCTTGTTTTATAAATGTGGCTATGGGAAACGGTCTGAGACTGTGGGACTTTGAGTTAGTATATTTTATTCATTGTCACATGCTATCAAAACATGTTTTACTTTTATAATTTATAAATTCTAGACTTATTGTTGTATTAGAATTCATGTTCTTGAAGTTATGTTTACATCAATTATATTTTAAGTAACACCCGGGCCGGTTAGGGCGGGTCGTTATAGGTGGTATGAGAGCCCTGCTTCCCACTAGCTCACAAATTATGACTCAAGTACCTTGTTGAAAAGTCTGGTACTTATTTTTTCCCAATATTTTATGTTATGAATTAACAAATTTATTTGCTAATAAACTTAAGTCATAACTGAAAAAGAACATATTAATGAGCCATGATGGGAAAAATTTTCAACGTTTCAAATGGCTGGCATTCGTAGATAGTCAAATCGATCTACTCAGTCAAATTTGAACACAAAGAATGTAATGGCCCAGATCCAGATAGCCATACAGGGACTGGCGTAGGCTTCTGAAAATACCAATTTTGTGGTTTAAAATATTGTTTAGTGGTTACCAGGAGTGGTAGCAGGGAATGGAGCTTCAAACTCAACAGTGGGTCCCAGCATCACCCCAAACAGTGGTCAGGGGAGTGCCCAAGGGGGGCAGGGTTAGCAGACCTGGGCGAACGAGAGGAGATTCCAAACCTAGTGCCTCCGATAGTCTGACAAGTGTTGCCACGAGGTGTTGATGATAGTGACCATTATATGGTGGAAAAGTTTAGGACAAATGGAGCTGAGGTATTCATTGGAGAGATCGATCCAGTGAGGGTGGAGAGTTAGATAGACATTACCGAAAAAGCGTTTAGGCCCACCGGCATCAAGTTTGGTTGGCAACATACATGCTTCAGGAGGAAGTATCTTACTGGTGTAAATCCAACGAAAAAACCACATTCCATCGACGTCGAGTTGTTTGGTGAGGGTTGTAAAGCCGTTTTGTCTAACTTAGGTGAGTTTGAGTCAAAACCCAAAGAGTTATCCATGATTCCTGTGTTAGCAGAGTTTCTCGATTATTCCCAAACGAACTTCTAGGGTTACCTCCTAGGCGAGCAGTGGAGTTCGCCAATGACCTAGAACCTGGAGTAACACCAATTTCTAAAACAACATACCGGATGGCTCTAGCAGAACTCAAGGAGTTAAAGAGTCAACTAGAAGAGTTGTTGCAAGCAAGTTTCATCCAACCAACTATTTCACCCTCGGGGAGCCCCTATTATTTTTGTAAAGAAGAAAGATAAATCACTTCAACTGCGTATTGACTATCGAGAACTCAATCACGTGACAGCTGAGAATCAGTATCCCTTATCGAGGATTGATGACTTGTTCGATCAGCTACAATCAACCGGAGTATTTTCTAGTATAGATTTACAGTCTGGTTATCACTAGTTGTGAGTAAAGGAGTAAGATATATAGAAAACGGCTTTTCAAATTCGGTATGGATATTATGAGTTTCTGGTCATGGCTTTTGGTTTAACAAATGCACCAGTGGCCTTTATGTCACTCATGAATACAGTATTTTATGCATACTTGGACAAGTTTATTATCATGTTTCTCGATGACATTCTGGGTTATTCAAATAATTAAGAAGAGCATGTGAAACACCCGTCCATTACTCTTCAAGTTCTAAGAAAAAATCAACTGTTTGCCAAGCTCTCAAAGTGCGACTTCTGGTTGTAGGAGGTAAACTTCCTTGGTCATATTAACTCAAAGGCTGGAGTTGCAGTGGATGCTTCAAAAGTGAAAGCTGATTCCAATAGTGTGATCAGATTTAGTGGAAGGTTATGTGTACCCAAGGATGATTCATTACGGTGGAATATCTTGGAGGAGGCTCATTGCTCAAAGTTCTCGATACACCCTAGAGTTACTAAAATGTATTAGGATTTAAAGCGAATCTAATGATGGATTGGGATGAAGCAGGATGTTGTGGAATTTGTTTCCAAGTGTCAAACTTGCACACAAATCAAAGCCCAACACCAACTACCTGGACGACTATTGCTGTAACACCCCATTTCGGCTCACCCGTGAACCGACCCGGAAATGTCACCAGTGACCGAACCATTCGTTAATCTACTATATTCGGTTAAGCCGACCAGGATCTACTCTCGGCGTCTCAAGATGGAGATGCAAATATGAAATGCATGAATGAGAACGATTGGGTTCTAACATG